>JAABKK020057748.1:0-37018 GCA_011634745.2 Catotricha subobsoleta
TTGGGGTATGCGTAATGGGCCCGCTCGACGGCCTGAATGCAGGATTTCATCCACCCCTTTAATCCAATCCAATCCAATACACCGTATTATTCAAATGTCAAAATTATTATAACTATATTTCAGTTTTAGAGTGTCGTATAAGACCACTTTCTTTAAAATGGGTAAATCGACTTTGAAGTAGAATTTATGATTTAAGTGTCTATCACATGATCTTATATAACGTAGAAACATTATCACGAGAATGATATACGCCCTTTCTTTCATGAAAATGTTGTAATATTGAAAGTTATTGAAGAAAATCGTTTTGCAAATCTGTCGTATATCCACAAAAAATAAAAAGTTGTTACGGAGAAGGTAGATTATCTATTTTCCATGCATTTTCAACGTATGCTGATAGAATTCAAACTTTAAAAATTGAAATGGAATTTGAGTGTCGAAACAAAAGGGCTAAACCCATTTGTTCGTTTGATGTATATACCAAATGATCTCTTAAATTTCCCATTTCCTTAGGGGTTTCCGCGATTTTCTCAATGGAATCTGTTAGAAATCAAAGTTCGAAGCATTTCCTCATTCTCATCTCTAAAAATATTGAAATGGTCTGTCTATACGACGCTCTCAAATTAGGCCGTCTATTTATATACTCCTAAATATCAAAGAAAAAAATCCAATTTTGTGACGTCACACGGGGGGGAGTAAGAATGTGTGACAAGGGGAGGGAGGGGGTATAAAAATGAAAAAAAAGTGTGACGTAATAAGCGAACGATCCCTTTAAACCGACTTTAAAATGATGCTACTATAAATATAAATCGACTTTAAAAACCACTTTAAAACGTATTTCTTATCAATAATAAGCGCATAAACGTTTCGAAAATTTAAAGCGACTTTAAGTATGCGCGCACTTAAAGTTTAGAGCATTCAATACATGAATATTAAGTGGATCAATCTAGGTCAAGGTGTGAGGATAGTAATTTTGTGATTTTTTGAAAAGTTTTAAATACTAATGCCATTTATTTAATGTTAAAAATTTATTCATTTATACACAAACTCACAATGTTGACCTACAGCATCTTTGACACCGCAAAGTGCCCTATTTGCTGCATTACAAAATGCAGAACCAACCAATCGCAGTTGTCTCAGCGCAAATGCAATAGGTATATATGAATGGTTTTTACTATGCTTTGGTATTTACTTACTTATCAAAATCTTTATGAAAAACATTATAATCATTTTGTAATGTTAATAATTAGTTTCAATCTTGATAATCTTATTTATAGAATGGATGAGTCATTTAATCGTATGTTTATAATACCTATTCGAAATATTTTTATCGGTAGTAATTACTTGATATCAAAGTATATTATGTCTACACTTTGCTTGATATTTAGTTCCCTACTTGTTGCCTATTTATAGCTTGCATTACTGTTATGCTCAAGTATTCTTGTACTACTCGACGCACATTAATGATTTAGTTCGTAACAGACACGTAACTCTGTTAAAAATTAAAAAAAAAAAAAAAAACAATACGTAACCATCGAATACGTATCCGCATTCACAGTGTCATATACTAATTTTGATGTAATAGAATGTAAATGTGACGCATAGCCTATAAAACGAAAACACAAATATTATTAAATTATTTTATTTATTCTGTATTAAAATGAATACAATTCATTCATCTTCAACATATTTTGGACCAAGTTATGAAGATTTACCGATGGAGGTATGTGTTATTCTTTTAAAGTAATTGAATTTAAAATTGGAATGTGGAGGTTTATTTTTTGTTTGAAATTTTTATTTTCTTGCTAAAATTTCTTTACAGCTGTTTTTTTTCTTCTCTTTTTTCATTCGGTTTGCACATTAATTGTGTTTGTGTTATTTGTAGCCTTGCCCTTAGTTTGTGTTAATGTATCTCACGTGATTATGGATATTTAATGGTGAAACTTTATTTAAATCAATTGTTGTTGAAATATTATTGAAATATCTTAGAAAGATAATGAGCAGAAAATAATCATGAACTTGAAAAATATTAATATTCAATCATTTTTTATTTATTTTTATTTACTTCTTCATTTAACTATTTTAGTTTTATGATAAAAATCACATAAACAAAACAGAACACTTAAATGAATGAATTGAATTAAAGTTTTATGATAATTTCGAATTAAAGAAACAATTCATTCATGAAATTTTTACGAATAATGTCGTCATTTCTATTTATATTAAACACTAAATTTTTATATACAAGAAGAGCAGCTAAATACTATATGTGAATTTATTTTCTTTTCAGATAATTCTTCAAATAATGAGCTATTTGCATCCATCTGATGTACTTGAAGCCAGCTTAACATGTCATCGATGGCTAGAGGCATCGCTTCATCAAACATTTGCATCAAAAATTGCAATAAATTTCACAAAAGTTCTTTTAAGTGATGGAAATGATGTAATATCACCGATAAGCGATTTTCAAAACAGTTTTCGCATATACACAAAGATTATTTTGAATCAAGTTGATTTTGGTCAATCGGAGACTTTTTGGAATCATTTTGGCGAACAAATCACTGATATTATTTTCAACACATGCGAATTACGTGAAAAAACATTCAAAACAATACTGAAACGATTAACCAATTTAAAATCATTAGAAATAAATAATTGCCATGAGTTATTTATGTCGGGACGCCTTTTTAAGAATAACTATGAGAAAGAGGCAATTTGTACGGCATGTTTAAATGTAACAGCAATTAGTTTATGCAATAATCGTTTTTTATCGGATGCTCTATTCAATCAAATTGTATCAACAATGCCAAATATACAAAGTTTAAATTTGTCCGGATGTCATATTTCATTTCATAATGGTCTGTATCGTAAATTCTATCCGGACTATCAAAAAGATGCTTCCGAAAGTGTATTAACATTTTACTATATTTCACAATTTATTGAATATCAATCAACACAATTAAAATCATTAAATTTTAGTGGAACCCTAATTGACGGCAATGCATTAGTAAAATTATCTGAAATTAAAACGTTGAACTTAGAAAAAATACAATTAAGATCATGTGATCAATTAACCAGCACAGGTATATGTACATTTGTTCGGCATCAAACCACAATAACAGAATTGGATTTATCGATGACAGTTCGATTGACCGATCCAAGTTTAATTCAAATTTGTAAATCACTAATATGGTTAAAAGTTTTAAAATTACGACGTTGTCGTAGTATAACTGATTTAAGCGTAAAGGAAATTCAAAATTTGAAATGTTTGCGTATTTTGGATATATCGGAATGCGATGCAATTACAAGTGGTGGCTTAGTTGATGGTATTGTTAAACAAACAAATTCTGTGTTAACTGAATTATATGTTAGCGCGCTAAATATTTGTGAAATGACAATCATACGAATTGCAGAATGTTTATGTAATTTAATTGTTTTAGATTTGAGTTTTTGTAAAAATGGCGTCACAGATGTTGCAATTCAATTAATTTTCAAGCATTTGACTAAATTACGAACGTTAAATTTGGAATATTGTGATAAGGTAGATAGCAATAATATTATGCAAGAAGAATATCCCATAAAATTTTCTTTATTCACTTTTTTCAGATATCTGATGCTGGTATAACCGGAATGGAAATGTATAACAAACTGAAAAATTATGAAAAGTCAAAAGAAGCTTTAGAAGAAAAACAACAACAGGAAGCAATAAAGGAATGCGCAGCCGGAAATAATAATGAGCAACCAGTTGCTGGTGGCTCAGGTAATATTCAGTGCGAGCCAATGAATAATGGTGAGAGTAGCAACGATGTTGTTGATTATCCGATAGAAGAATTACGCCGTGAAATTGAAGATAATGAATTGATAAATCGTCATCCATATCATGTATCACTACGCAGTAAAGCTGAGGAGGATATCGTCAAAGATGCTAAACGTAAAAAAATCATGTTAGAAATGTGTGAACTAAATAACAGCAGTGAAGATTCTAATTGCAGCCAATATTCAATATCTCGATTAAAAGGCTTACGCATACTTAATTTAACTGCATGCAATCGTATAACAGATGTTTCATTAAAATACAATTTTAATTTTAATGAATTGAAAATGCTCAGCCTAGCAAAATGTCAACAGGTATCATCAATTGGTATTGAAAGCTTTTTACTAAAATGTCCATCGCTAGAATCATTTAATCTATCCGAGTGTCATAATATAACAGACAAAACAATTGAATCAATAACAATACGATTAAATCGCTTAACACATTTATATATTGAACGCTGCATTCAATTAACCGATCATACTTTAGATCACATTTCTGTTAATTGTAAACGCTTAAAATATTTAGATATACGTGGCTGTCGTTTAATGTGCTCAGAACCAAATTTACGTGTTGAACATTTACGATCTTTAAAACATATTTCAATGAGTAAACCGGGACCATATTTACCAACATACGATCAAATAACAGTAAAACGGCCAAAAGCTCCGCCACTTCCATCATCTTTTTGATTTAGTTTTAATATTCTGTCGATTATCTTATGTAACATTGGATTATTGATTGTAATGCTTATAGCATTTACGTTTTATTATTTTGGACATGTCATTGCGTTAAGAAGAAAAATTAAATAATTTCTATTATCGGAAAAATAATATGTGAACAGAAGAGATGTTATTACATATTGTGTGAGTGAACATCATTGCATATTTTTTTTGTTGCTAGAAATAATGTCTTTTTCAAGTTTTCCAAATAGAATTTGTATACACAGCGCAGTTTAATTGTGAAAAAATAGTATCGTTCTAATCTTTTGAAATCGTAAGATTTTTTTTTTTGGAAAAAACCATTCATACAACAATCATACAACTAATTCGGCACTGCGCATATATACTATATTACAAATAGGCTAGCGGGTCATTTTCCAGCTAATTGACATATTATATCGAATCGTTTTAACCATGGTTATAGCACCATAATGTGTTTTATCTAATATTGGAGAACTCCTTTTTTAAAAGATTAATAAATTAATTTTTGGAAGAACTAAAAGAACCAAGAAGCTGAAAATAATTTTTAAAAAAAAAACACATCAAATTTCTTTAGCTTTTTTCAAGAAAAAAATAATAATATACAAACAACTTAGGAAATTGAATTTGTAAAATATAACTCCGTTATTGTGATTTGTTATTTAAATATTTATTATTGTTATTATTTAAGATATGTATTATAAAATATTTAAAATTAATTGCTATATTATGTAAATTATTGGAAATCTGCATTAATATTAATTGAAATAATATATTTAGATTTATGTGTAGTGTAGATATTTTCAATTTTAAAGTATTGTAAATTATTAAAAGAAATTTAATATTTATTATATTTATTTAATAAAAAAAAAAAAAAATTATTCAATAGTTCTCACAAATGTTCATATTTTAAAGAAAGAAAAGTCAAAATAGCACCCATTATAAATTTTTTAAGTTAATTGAAATGCGAAACGGATTTCACTAATTATTTGCTTCTGTATTTTCTTGAAAGAACATCGTCTTTAATCATAAACTAGAAAAAAAAATGCATTTTGTTCCAACGAATTTCAACAATTACAAATATATAATTATGTTGCCAACAGACTAAATTGTTATTTTTCAGTATTTATAATAAATAAGTATCAAAATTGAATATAATTTGAAAAATGTTTAAAATATATTTCAAAAGCTTTGACGAAACTTTGTATTTTTAAACTAAATAGAAATATAGTTCTATGAATTCTTATACACGTATTCTAATCGAATTTTCTATAAGCCAAATTTGAGATACCGATATGTTTTGTATATGTTTCTGATATGTACTGCTCGCTTATACATAATACATAATGTTCTTGCTTATTCAATCCAGCGGATGTATTTTTCTTTATTAAATTAGTTTAATAAAAATGACATGAAATTGAAAACAGAACATTTTTTTCAAATTCATGTAATTTTTATTAATGTGTTACTACATAATATATAAGTAATAATAATTACAAATGAAATATTTTACTAAATTTCGAAAATTAATGGCAGTCTTCAAATCACAAAAAAAAAAACTATTTGAATTAGAAATTTATTTAAACTACAAAAGTATACATTTGATTTACCTACGTTTGATTTAAAAGTTTTAGACCAAAGAATGAAAATGAACTGAAAATTTTCGTTGAGACAATCCTGTATACGCTTTTATGTAATGCAATATATCAGACACATATATCTGATCACAGTTTTTTTTTTTGTGCATGCATATATCATAAAGGACGTCTTTGATCAATTTTTGGCATATATTTTGATACTGGGGCTTTATTCTTGAATTTCATGTGATATTTCATAATTATCAAATGATTTTGACAAATGAGACATACATGCTTTTTACCATTGTTAAATATCGCATGTGGTAATTATGATAGTATTTGCATGTGATAATTATCGAGTGGTCTTTAGCCAGGGTTAATTATTGAGAACTATATCACATGAAAATACTGTCAAAATTATCACATTCGAAATTTAACAATAGTGAAGCATATATATCATAACTGTCTAAATCATTTGATAATTTTGAAATATCACTTGAAATTCAAGAATAAGGCCCCTGTTCTTATGTTTGATACACACATGTATCAAATATATGTAATGTTATGTTAAATTATTTATTTCAATATGTCGTATGGAAAAATATGATATGTGTTTACTAAATATACTTGATGAGATATGCTTTTGTGGTATTTCTGACGTATAATTTAAAAAAAAAAATTACTAAAAGCATTGTCTCATTAGATATGTCTCTGGTATATAATTTCAACCGTATTAAAACCATATCTCCTCAAGTATGTTTCTAATATTTTATTTAAATTGTTGCACTAAATTATTCAATTAGGAAATAAAAAAGATTAATGAAATAAGTTATGTTTGCCTTGCAAAAGTTAAATGAAACAAGACTTAAAGAAAAAAAATTAGTACCATTTTATTTTTATTCATAAAAAAACCATTAATTTGAAAATGTTAAATTTCTTTTTGTTTTGATTTCATTAATATGTACAAAATAAATATACACATTATTTCGGGTTTATATAAATATAAAAGGATTCAGAAAGTTTGATCATGGACTGGTGATGTTTTTAGTTTCATATATTTTTGTATATTATGCTGCATATTTTGTATTCTAAAAAACATAGCATATAGAGAATAGTATACACAGTGTATAAATTTCTGATTAACTAAACTAAACTTACAAAGTATAAATTTCACCGTATAAACTATGCCGAAATTCATAAAACTACGAACATATCAGAAAATTGCGTACTGAAAAGTAGTTTGAATAAATAATATTGTGCAATGTCCATTGTCAGAGCACGAAAATATTATTTTTTCGAAATCGAATTTTATTTATATTCGAACCCACGATTATTTGACAGAATATCAAACGCAGTGAAGTAAAGATATCATATTGCGTGTTGTTTTGAGATTAACATTTTTTAATAAAATTTACGAGAATATTTAAAAGTGTTTTAATAAGATGCACACATTTAGTGAAAATAGTACAGGTGTGCCAGCATTTCTGGCAAAATTATGGCGAATAGTTGAAGATGAAGATACAAATAATTTGGTTTACTGGAATTCGGTAAGTACTTACCATAAGTAAATGAAAAAAAAAAAAAAAAAGATACTTCAAGATGGCCACGCAACTGGGGTTAAAATTTATACAATTATACATAGATATTTTAATATTCTATGAATATTAACATTCGATTTTGGTGGCACTAAATCCATGATTTATTTAGTATGAAGTTTTCAAGGCCATTGCTGAATATTAAATATTATTTCTTTGTATTATTTATTAATTCTTAAATTTCTCAGTTTTGTACCTAACTGAGAATGAGTCAATGCCGTATTTTTATTTTTATTTAATTTAAATCGAAAGCTAAACGTCATTAATAAGTCTCTCAATAATTCACTATATTTGGTCTTACCAAATAAAACCATATTGGCTAAGCACGCCGCAATTAAGTATAGAAAGGTTGTGTATAACAATTATAAAACAATTTTTAGATTGAACAACATATTTACCTTTTTTATTTTTTTATTCAAATATACTTATGAATTTATGACGTCATTTATCATTTTCCTCTTTTATTGGTACATTTTGAAAGTTTGTTTATGTACTTTACCAAAAAAAAAAAGAAAAACATTGAATATTTATCAACTGATCAATTTTTAATCGTCATGGCAATTAGAAATGCAATTTATTCAAATATGGAAATTATGAAAATAAAAATAACAGTTTCAAATTGTTGTTGTATCGATTTATTTGTTTAATCAAATTTTTGTTTACATTTTCATAAATAAATAAATTGACAATGAACAATGAACATGCAACAATAATGTTAAACGTTTTGTTTTCTTTTACTTTTTTTTTTAGGATGGAAAAAGTTTTATTATACAAAATCAGGCACAATTTGCTCGTGAAATATTGCCACTCCACTACAAACACAATAATATGGCCAGTTTTATACGACAATTAAATATGTGTAAGTTTATGGTTTTCTTTTTCCTTTAATTTATTTTTTCAAAATATATTCGCTTTTAATGATAAAGCATATAAGCATCTAATATTTATTCTTTCGCTGGCTCCACGAGAAAATTACTCTTATTGCAAAATCCAAAAACAAAGAGCTCTTATTAAAAAAAATCCAAAAAAATCGCTCTTATTAGAAAATGCACTGAACTGAACGATTTTTTGTTTTTGATTTTTTAATAAGAGCTCTTTGTTTTTGGATTTTGCAATAAGGGTTTTCTGTTTTTGGATTTTGCTATAAGAGTCTTTTGTTTTTGAAATTTGAAATAAGAGGCATTTTCTCGTGGAGCCAGCGGTGTTCAATTTTTATTAATATATTAATTTCATTAGAAATATTAAAATGTGTTATGTGAGATTAGCCATCGCAATTATTTTTTACGAATATAAAAACACAAAGTGTAAGACATTTTAAATTAATATGATAGCACGATTGACAAGTTATTATTGGCATTATAATTTGCTTGGTGAAAAATGTTTCAGCTATATTCGAGAAATGAGATAATTTATATTCGAAATATATTTATTATGTGATATGTTTTTAATATATTATATCTCATATAAATTGTCTCATTTTTCTATATTGTATATATTAAGTTTTTAATATTCATCAATTTTTATTATATATGTACTGTACTGTACATGTACAATGTACATTATTGTGCATAGATTGCATACCATACCACAGTAGGTTCAGCGGTTTCACTTATACGATAATTTTATTTTTAAAAATTTAACGAATAACAACAAATAAAAATAGACCACAAGCTCTAAGCTTATATTATTACATATTATAAATTTGACTAAAGAGTAAAGTCCAATGTTAACCGGTCTTACGTGCATGCTTTCTCACAATTATTAAAACACAATTATAATGTGTACCTAAAATAAAAAAAAAAACAAACAAATAATATTTGTTCTTCTTACAGATGGTTTCCATAAAATTGCGTCCCTTGATGGTGGTGGTTTAAAATTTGATCGTGATGATATGGAGTTTTCTCATCCTTGTTTTCAACGTGATCATGCATATTTATTAGAGCATATAAAACGGAAGATATCAACGGCAAAAGCCACAACAACTGAAGATAAAACCACTATCAAACAAGAAGTCGTGACAAAAGTATTGAACGATGTTAAAGCGATGAAAGGTCGACAAGATTCATTGGACAATCGATTTGTTTCAATGAAACAAGAAAATGAGGCTTTATGGCGAGAAGTAGCCATTCTCAGGCAAAAACATATGAAACAACAGCAAATTGTTAATAAATTGATTCAATTTTTAGTAACTATTGTACAACCACAGCGTGGTAGTGGAATTGGTTCAATGGGTGGTATGGGTGGCGTGAAAAGACGATTTCAATTGATGATAAATGATGTGCCAGAAGCTGCATCTAAAGCAAGAAAAACCGGAAGAACTTCATCGGCATCTTCAAGTACTAATGGTCCGGTTATTCGCGAGTTAACCGAAGAATTACTTGATGATTATGATGATCCAGATGAAGAACAAAATTTACCATATGTTATATCACCAGGTTTTCAGTCACAATCGGGAAACGATTTAGATGACATTGAAAATATAACAGAAGACCATCAAGATAATTATGGCGATGAGGAAGACATTAATGGCATGGATTATGAAAACAATGATAATGAAAGTGAACAGGTATCAATACAAACCGACGCAGGACCATCAACGGCACAACACAATGTTTACAGTACAGACGATCCAACTATAAGCTATATTATTGAAGATGTTGAGGAAGTAGCACCCACTGAATTTATTAAAAATATTAAAAATGAACAATTTACAGTGAAACAACAGCGTAATGAAAATTATAAAATTGCTACTCAATCCAAGGTACAAAAAAATTTGCGAAAACCAGAAAAGAAAATTTTAATATCAGATGTTAGCGGTGGTGTAGATTACCACACAGGTGGTAAACAAATTCCAATTAGTCCTTCGGGCAAAAATCAAATACCAATCTCTATTGTTAAGACCGCAGGTGGTAAAAGTTTGTTAAATTCTCAAAAATTAAAAATTGCTGCAAAGCAGCAACAACAGCAAGAACAAAAACAAAACCAAAACCAAGAAGAGCAGCAACAAGAACAACTACAACAACAAGATAAGCTGCAAATACAACAACAGCAATCCTCATCAAAAGTACCACAAAAAGGAAAAACTATGGAACGTACTTTGAACAAGGCTCGTTCACCAAAAACTCCAGTACAAACGAGAACATATACAAATAAAGATGATTTTATTAGTACAGAAATTCCAAATGATCTGTTTGATGATCAAGTATGTTTCTGAATTATTTTTTTTTATCTTTGAATATTATTTTGTAATTTATTGATTCATTCCTTAATTCTTGCAGATTGTATCAGCCATATCTCCTAGCTTAGATTTAGACTTGATAACTGACAGTAATGCACTTCCTTCATTGCCACAATCACCTGTTGATTTTAATCAAGTATCACAAATATCAAATAATAATGATGGTGCCAGTGCTAGCAGTTCAGGTGTTAACGGTGGAAAAAATTTGGCGATTACCAAATATAATAATAATAAAACGCGAGAGGATGATGAAATTTTAAGATTGAGTACCCCGTAAGTAAAATTTATTATGTTTATATTAAAATAATTTTTAAAATGGTACTTTTAATACATACATTTGATTGATTTTTATATTCTACTTTTCTTTTACAATTAACGATTCTATTTATATTCAGTAAAAGAAGAAGATTAATGAATATACTATACGTATACTATACACTATACATATGTACAATATATAATTAACATCTGTTCTAGCGACAAAGAAAATCAAAGGTTTTTCTTTCTTATCTACTGTTTAATTAGCGCACGCGTAAATCTAAATGAAATGTGTTTTTGAATTACTGAAACACAATAGGAGAACAGCGGTGCTAAATATGAAAAAGATTGCGGAAGTATTGTTGTTTTATATTGTTTTCTATATCGGCGGCTTAATCTCAGAATCCTCTATCTATAAATAACAGAAATGTTTTAAAAATTTAACCGTAATAATGTTTTGTGCATAGATGTCATTTAATCGTATTCCGATAAAAATTGCAGATAGAGAATTTTGAGGTTTAATTGTCAGATGTCTAAAAACCAACAATACTGAAATTTTCCTAAATATTAAATTTTGCCTAAAATTTTCAAAATTATAATTTTTTTATAAATATTTTCAATTATAATCAAAGACAGTAAAACGAATTTAAAACATTTCGAAGTCAATAAGGGATTCAGATTCAATAACTCAGTAAATATCAATCATATATTAATTTTCAGCTGCTCTAGCTCCTTATTTGCATTCCCTAATGTTCCGTAAGGTATGTCACGACGAGAACATTCCCCTCTTTTTTTTTAAAAAAGATTCCGGCGTATGGAATTCAAATATTATTCATATAATAGGTTAAAGATAAAACATAAATCAAAGCATACAAATTAACCGAAAATCGATTCTCGAATACCATGTTAATTCTTTTGAAAAAATCACAATTTATTTCAATTTTCTGGTATATACATATAATCTGTTCAAATTGAGTTGACAGATTTATCAGTTCATTACCATTTTATATCTGGCTAGTAACTTTCTTTTTTGGTAGAAATCCAGGTAAATTAAATAATTTCAAAATTTATTATTTATCAGAAAAAATGCGCTATTTTATTCAAATATTCCTTGTAAATATTTTTTCGTAGATTTAAGCATAAAATTCTACAAATTAAGGTCTTTTACTGATTTGGCCAAACATAGCCTTCAATCCAATTTAGAAAATTATATACTCGTGTATAAACACCCGGTGAATTAAGTTCGCCACATTGTTTACCAAACGATGTAACACCTGCTATAACATACATGCATTCCTGATGTGGATGATAAACTTGTATTGGTCCGCCTGAATCACCCTGTGATATAAACAAAATCATAGTTCAGTTTAATTAAATATAATAAATATTTCTGTGGTATGATTAAGAAGAAAAATTATGTACCTGACAAGTGTCTTTTATTTCAGTATGAGAACCAGCACAGAATTGCAATTCATCGACAATGCCTCTATTTAATTCGGTTCGCCGTGCCTCATTACGATATGTTGCATTACATTCTTGGTTTGTAAACAATTCTAAAACAACTTTCATAAGAATTGTACTTGCTCTGCCTCGATTCGAAGTTTTTCCCCATCCTGATGCAATTGCCCGTTCCGTTGATGTGTTAAATGTTTCGGGTAAACATGCTGGACGAATATATTGATTAAATGTGATTTTACGTTCTAATCGTATTAGTCCAATGTCATAATATTTTGATGAAAGTTTAAATAAATTGTGCACAATGTTTTCAGCAACCCTTAATTGCAATGGTTGTGCATCTTCATCGTCTCTATCGATTACATAATCACCCAAACGAATGAACTTTGGTGGTCCTCTAAAAATATGAACATGAAGAGAAAGCCAATAAATATTGTGTTCAAAATGTAAGCAACCGCACTTATTATTATTTATACTTACACTAATCGACTGGTCATAATACAATGAGCTGCAGTCAGAACAAATTGGTCACTGATTAATGATCCACCGCAATTCCAATTAATGTCATCATCATCATTTATTTGATAACCAATAATCGCCTGGAAGAAGAAAAATATTAAAAAAAAAAAGAAAAAACTTTTGCAAGGCTGGTGCTTAGGGCGAGAGCGATTTTATTGAAAATATTATCATTTCTTTAAATTCAACTCATGCGTATTTATTATAATAATGCATTGAAATCTTACCATATGCGGAAATTCTCTTGGATTTGCAATTACACCACCTACAACTAATGCCACATTTGATAAGCTACATTTTGAAACTCTTTGTATAGTAGGTGGTTCACCAAAACCAACAGATATTGAAATTTTTTCATAAACAGCATCTTGATATTCGGCACATTCTTTGTTGAAAACAAAAAATTAAATTCATTACTTAAATTATGAGCATTTAATATGAATGAAATGTTGGTTTGCGATATTATCAAAAAAAATTAGAAAAACAAAAAAACCATAATATTCAAATCACATACGTACTTCTTGCACTAATTCGACCTGAAACAACACGCGTTGCAACTGTTGGCCTTGTTGGTGGATTTGGACAACAAACAATTTCTGTGTGTCCAATAAATCCACACGAAGCTGGACGCAATGATTGACGAATTATCTCATTAATAACCACTTGACAATCATTCACTATACGACATGTTCCTGGTGCCCCACTACGAGCTACTTGACATGCAGTACCAACACTTTGAGCATTAATTTCAATAACACAATAAAAACTAATCACATAAATAATGTAAAAATATATTTGAAATTTTGGCATTTTATTTTTAAAATGTACAGTTTTCACTAATGTATGTCTTACATATGTCATTGACTAAACCAGACGATAAGAATTTCTATTATTTAAAAAAAAAAAAAAAACAAAATATCAAAATTACTTATAAAATAAGAATATATTTGCTGTCGACAGTCCAATCGCGTTTGTCAGGATTTTGTTAAAAGAGAATAAACACTGAAAAAACCGGTCCGCGCTAATGAAATATCACTTAAAATACATCAAGGTCGAATCGACTATCTGGCTAAGAGCGAGACACACGATTGACATAGAGGTAGTTCACTCGTATCTGAATGTCGAATAATAACTGTTTACTGCGGTATTAATACCATACAATATATTTATATTTCATCAAAAATTTAATTTAAAGAAAATATTATATTTTTAGAAATTTTGTGTAGTCCATGACGATGTATACTTAATAACTGCGTTATTTCAGAGATATGATTGAAATGTTGTTTCTGATTTTTTTTTTCTCGATCTATGTTTTTTTTTCTTATCTTCACCAGTGGAAGCTGGGCTTTTCCCTACTACGTATGAATTTATAATGATATTAAGTAAAGAAAAAAAAAACATATATGAAAAGAAAATAAAAAAATATAAAATAACCAAATGTGATAATTTTGAAAGCCATAGAAAAAATGACAGCCGGATATTGGTACTATAAAAGAAGCTACGGGAGGGTTTTTCTAAATTACTCTTGTAATTGCAATGTGCCAAATACCTGTTCTAAATTTATTACACCAAAATTTTTTTGAAAATGACATCTAAATTCTTAAGCTCAAGCAAGCATTTCGATATAAGTATATACATAAAAAAAAAAAAACAAAACAAATAAATAAATGGAATTTTTTTGAATCCGTTTTATTGATAAATAATATCTAAGAATAAAAATATTAATTTTATTTTTAGCGATCAATTGAATCAACATTTAGACACTGTACAAGGCGATTTGGAATCATTAAAAGAACTATTACGAAATGAAGACTATTCGCTGGACGCAAACACTTTATTGGGTGTAAGTATATTTTATTTTTATTGTAAGTAATTATAAGGACTTGAAATTTCATCTGTCCTTAATAATTTTTGATTCATTTCCATAACAAAAAAAAAAAAAAATATAAAAATAATAAATCGATGACAACATTATTTATTTTCATGAATTAAATAAAATAAAACAAAACAAAACAATTTGTTAACCAAAACAAAAATGACCCGTGTGCAGAATCCAATTGGAGGACCAAGTAAAAATCGATTAGTTTTATCACCATCAATTGATAGTGATTCAATATCTTCGGCAATAGCAAAGGTTAGGTTTGTTTTAACTTTTCTAAAAATTACATTTTATTTTTTGTATTTCATACATTTATTTAGTTGATTCAATTAAATGAAATGAAATGAAATGGATATTGGGGTAGACTGATTTTATATGCTTCAGGGAATGGTACAACGTGATGAACTATACTCTTAGGATTTTTAATTCTATCTTTTTGGTCCTAATCAGTTGATAATGTACATCAGAAAATTTAAAAATTCTCTAGATATTAGAGGTTTTTTAATTCCTTAATCATCTGATTTCACAAATTTTTGAAAGAAAGGTCCTATAAACGCGATTATGATCAAAAAAATAAAGACAGAAATAAATTGCTAAGACTGGAGCTCATCACCTTGTACCCCCCCCCCCCTTAACCATGTAAAATAAGCCGACGCTAATGAATTATAGTATGAAGTTTCTTGACCGTAAAAAAAAAAAATGATAATGAATGGGTCATTACAGTAAACGACGGTTGTTTTGTTTATAGAATTTTTTTGTAAACATATAAACAAATCCAAACGTGGAACATAGAAACAATTAAATATTTTAAATTGAATTATAAAATTTGAAAAAATTTCTTAAATTAATAAATCTAATAATAAATAAAACATTTTTTTTTAAAATCTTATACAAAGTAATTTTTTTAATTGAAATTATGAATAGGCGCTTTCGTTAATGGCTTATTAGTAAAGTTCGGTAAATTGTAACTTCAATACGAAAGGTCGCACAGAAAAATCGTCTATAAACGACCCCCAATATTTTTTGAAGACGTAACTTTTCATCTCTTATGATTTTTCATTCATTTAGAAATTACAATTTACCGATTTTTACTTAAACTTTACCATAATCGAAAGCGCCTAATGCCGGTTTCCATTTGTCTTATTGCTGTTCATGATATTCATGATATCCAGCATAATCTATTTTCTAAACGCTAGCGATAACACAAAAAAAAAAAAGAATTGGACTTTGTATTCCACTGTCATTTGGGTGTTATAGCTTTAGGCTATAGTACCTCGTTCATAAAATCACTATAAATTGGAAATAATATATTACTTAATAAATTATTAAGGGCAGTGATTTTACGATATTCTAAATATTAATAGCTTAATGTTATAAATTATTCAATTACGATTACAGTAATAATAAATATCGTTGTTTTGTTTTCTAGTTATTTGGTGAAATAGATGTTTTACAACAATTTGGCATTCCAATGAATCCTGATTTACAAGTTCCTGATCAAGAACAATTCGATAAAGATCAAAATGTTGCATCTGGCTCAGAATTAATAAGTTATCAACCGAGCATATCTCCAATTGATTTTACAGAATTTTTAAATATTGATGATCAACCAATAACAAATATCAATGGAGATGGTAAATTATTATTATCTAAATTAAATTAACTCAAATTATAATTTGATTTAAATAATTGATAAATATTCGTTTTATCTCTTCCAATAGAACAAGATGATAATCAATCTCTTATAACGAAGCAAAATAATGTAGAAGATGTAGGAGATTTATCAACGCCATATATAAAACAGGAACGATTTGCCTTTCCAAAATAATTAACATATTTTAATGTTTTTTTTTTATGTCTGGAAAATGTTTGATTATTATAATAATTTTTAGTTGGAACGGTAGTTCGTCATGTTCGTTTCGTGTGGAACTATTAATTATAATAATAACTTTTTTTTTTTTTGATTGCTTGAAAGGAAATTCCTTATCAACAAGAATTAGAATCAAACTTATAAATTGAATTAAATATTTGCTTTTACTTGATACTTGTGCTGAAACCATATTATGAATATTGGCCTTTAGATTTAAAAACATTTTTTTTTTCTTTATACCAAAAAATATTCATTAAATTATCCACTTTCAGTTAATTATATTTTTATTTTCAATTTTCATTAAATTATCCATTTTCAGTTAATTATATTTTTATTTTCAATTTTCATTAAAAAAAAGAAATATAAAAAAAGACTAAATTAATACTGAACTAATTAAATAAATTGCTTATTTCTATAGAATAGAGTGTGATTTTCCAAAGTTTATTAATTTTTAAATATTTCATTAAAATTTCTCCATTTCCGCCTATGCAAATAAAATTATTATTCTTTAGAAATGTATGCCATAAGCCAGTATAGATTAAAATACTGATAATAAAACCAAGAAAATATTATCTTTCCACTAAGCGAACATGGCAACGAATGTATCCTTTTCATTTTTTTTTCTATTAAGTGAATATAATTTTTTTTTATTATTTTATTTTTTCATATAAATCCATCAGTTTTTACATCACGCAGCTTTACTCTTATATATAAGAATGTAAATTAAGTAATATTTTCGTAGTATAGTTATACCAAACTGTGAATACAAATTATAGGTATTAATTTGCTAATGTTTATATTAAAATATTATCTAGGCGGAAATAGAGTTTAACAAATTTTATTTTTATATAAATTCATTGAAATAAAAATGGATTATAATTTAACAAACAAAAAAAAAAAAACAGAAAACAAAAAGAAAAGAACCGTTAATTATTAAAGATTTGCTTAATTTTATTAATAATTATAGTTCACCCAATAAAATAACTAAACCAATAATGTTTAAATAGAAATATAAATAAATACTGTTATAAAATGCATAATTATTCAAATTGCATGAATATTGATTAATACTTATACCCTAATTGAAAATGAATACATTTTATTATTATAAAAAAAAAAAAAATCAAATATAATGTAAAATACCGATTAAAATTAAATTTAACAACTTTATTTATTTCTTATATTTTGAGCTATTTTCTTCATTTTTTATTTAATATTATCATCATCATCATAATCATACATGACTTTCGGCGTAAGATCCTTTAATCACCCTTTTCAATTTCTTATTGTTAAATCAAGAACTCTATTATTTAATATTAAATCTCTATCAATTAAATCCTCTAACTGAGTCTATAAAGATTCTTCTAGGTCTTCTCCTACTTCTAACACCTACAGCCCCTAACTTTAAAATTCTTTTTTGTAATCTATTCTCACCCATTGCAACATTTTTGTAATATTTTTCCACTATTAAAAAAACATACTATTTTCTGTTCAAAAACTAAAAAAAAAAACTCTTTTTTTCTTTCAAAATCGAGACAGGGTAATTTTTTTCAAAATCTTCGCGGGTATTACAAATTCCATTTTATCATTAATCTCTTCTTCTGGATATTTGATACATAAATTAGAGATAGCTACCTACTTCTGTTAGCTTCCTCCATCTAATTCTAGGTACCTTCATATCAGGCAACTACTTCCAATCTATGTACCAAATATCCAGAATCGACTCAACTTTCACATACATATAGCAGTTGCCCTATATATAGCATTGTGAATAGTTCATTTAGTATCACTACTCAGCTCTTTCTTATTAAATTAAAAACATGATACCTTAAGTGAATAGCAACAGCATTTCCTTTAATGTTTATTTCTCTTATTTCCTCCTCATTTACTAATTAATTAATTTAACTATAGCTTACCTTCGGGCATTTAAATCTAATACAAAATGTATTAGCTAGAGTTCTATGAAGATCACATCATCATCTTCATTAGTTGCGTTCAACTAATAATCTAAGATTAGTTTAGATAACTCTCGAGAAGTTAAGTGTTATCCTTATATCAAGAATGGGAATGCTAATTTTTACGCTACTTCACTTTCAGTCGTTATCTCAAGAACCGTAAGATCTACAATTTACACCAATGTACGTATGTATTGAAGACTGAAAAATAATCACGTATTTAATTTTTTTCTCCACTAAATTATAATTTGTTATCGCAACGTAACCTTTTTTTTTACATAAATCTTCACAGTTGATTTATATAATAATGTAGATAATATTCATAGCAATATGATAATCTATCTAATCTAAATTCTCTTTACTAAGAGAAATTATAATAAAAAAAACACAACATTAAGATTTTATCAAGAAAGAATAAAAATTAAAATATTATGCGCATGCCAAATTAATAGATATTATGTATATTCTATTCTGTATGAAACACCGAGAATATGATTTGAATAACAAAACCTGTTGAGAGGGTTTGCCGGAATTACTACTACTACTAATTTTTGAAGTAAACCGGTTTATTCCAGGCTTTTCTATGGAATGTGTTGTTCAATTTGAGCATATATCATAATGAGAAGCAATTTCCGGATAAAAAAAAAGAAGGGTTTTTGCGATAAATTGCTCAATAGTTATTATTACCACAAATTGGAATAAAAAAAAAGAATTAATAATAATTAATTGATTTATTCTCTTACTAATATTGAAATTACTTAAATTAAATTTCCTATACTATTAGAGCTAAGAACAATACAATACATAATGAGGTCATGATCATTAGATTTAAGATATTAGAACCCTAGAAATTAAGACAAACAATACTGAATAATTAATAAATAAATCTTATTAACAAATGAATATCTTTTTTAAATTTTCGTTTCTTTTAATAAATCTGGAGTTTTAGCTTATTTTCTATGATTTTTATTTTTAAAGTAAAGAATTAAAATAATCACCTTTAATTTGATCGACAAGAGTATTTTTCTTTTCATTCAATTCACTTACGTTTTCATAAACAGTTGGAAGATGTTCAAAAAACTTATGTAAATAGCATGAATAAACATCGAACTCAAATTGTTCTCTCAACTTACTTTTTATACAAGGATTCACAAGTTATTGCTTCAATTTCTTTGTAAATGCAGTTTTTATATATTTAAAAAGTAACAAACATATTATGCATGAGAAATGCATAATAAAAAAAAAAAACTGTGATTTAATTTAAAATGTATAAAATCTAACTAATCTGTTGTAAGTTATTTGCAGCGTCGTATTCCTACAATTCAGTCGGGTCCATGTTTAAGTCTGACAAAAAACGTATGTTATAGGTTTCCAAATATATATAACATTATACTGATAAATTGTCACTGCAAGTAATATGTATGTATATAATGCCCGCTATAACATCAAAGTCGTAACTACAAAATTTTCGATTTTGATTTTATTGGATAAAGAAAGTTATGGTAAACACATACAAAATTTTACGTCTTTGACACAAAATACTTCTTGCGAAAATAGAAGCATCTACTTTTTTGCATTGTTTCTTCCAGAAAGTAATTATCCTCGTATAAACCAAAGTATAGACATAACAAGTACGATAACTCAGCTATATTTTGGTTATTAGTTCTTCACTCTTTCTTACACATTACCAGCATATGAGTTTTAGTTAAAATTCGTGCGGGCGGCGGCGCTGTTTGTATATTATTACGTAAGAGTAAAAAGGAAAGAAAACTAAAATAGTGTAACATATTTTTCCATACAAAACAACAAGAGTTAAAGTTATCGTACTTGGTATAAATATAAACCGGCCGCCACATTGACTTCGTTTATGCCATGCAAATGTAGGCGCACTACAATTTATTTTTCTATTAGAGTAAAGATATCAACGATATAGGTTTCTCTATTTGCGCCAATAGAAAAAATAATTGTAGTGCGCCTACAAATGCACGGCATAATCGTACCCAGTAAAACGATTTAACGTTAAAATGTTTTAACTTACGATGTATACGGGTGTATTGCGCCGAATCAATGATTTTGGTTCGGTTTACATTAATACAGAGAACAGGGGGTGAATCTCGTATATCGCCAGATCGAACATTCGATACTTTTATATCATGTAGCTACCATTTTCTATCGAATAGATTATGGTGTCGAAATTATTTACGATGTCGAAATCGTTTTTTTTATCGTGTCGTTTTTGGTGGTTTTAAGAGACATAAATAAATAGTTAGTTACCATTTTCACTCATTTTACATAAGTATGTTTTTTTTATTTAGTTAGTAACTATATTTGCGTGGGAAAACACATCGATGTCTCTTAAAATCACCAAAAACGACACGAAAAAAACAACGATTTCGACATCGTAAATAACTTCGACACCAAAATTAATTTGACAGCAAATTGTAGTTACATGATACAAAAGTATCGAATGTTCGACAAAATTTAGTCGAATGTTCGATCTGGCGACATACGAGATTTACCCCCAGTTTTTTTTTTTAATGGTAATTCGATAATATGTCAAAAAATTTTGAAAATAATAAATATTACCAAAAATAATTTAAAATAAATTTGTGCCTTATTCTGCCGTTATAACGTCAGTATTAACTGACAATTGTGACATTCTGAATAAATAAGAAAAACATAAATGACTTCGTATACACCGTAAGAGGATAAAACGGTTTAAAAGTGTACTTGATTTAATGTAAGTAGATGTAAATCGGGTATATACCATCCACGAATTAAATCATTTTAACGGCATGTCAAAACTAAATTAACCACGAAACTTACTTAATTTCTTCTTCTATTCCATTTTTATTTTATCTAGGTATAACCATGAAAATTTTCATGACATTCGAAAACATCGAAGAACTATATTACCTATGGCAACACTACATTTTTAACATGTAAGTCGTTTCATTCTTTAAAAACAATAACGTTAAAATAAAATTGATACTAAAAAGCATTTGATACCAAGAACAACAACAATGTAGATAATTTAAGCAATTTAGCAATCTTATGATTATATTTTCTTATTTTTTTTGTAAAAATTAGCAATGTTTACTGACTATAAAATAAATATCACAACAACAAAAAACTATTAAGTCTTGCAATAAATAAAATTCGAATTTCTGATATCTGAATTTTGCGCCACTTTTAACGCACGTCATATTTAATTCGTCGGCTTTTGCGTACAAAATTATATCAGCTCAGTAGCTGTGGTGTACTATACACAAAGACAATATAGTACATAGACCATGCGTGGTGGCGCTGCTCGTATGTGTTTGAGCGACAACATAACGCATATATTTGTATGAAAAACTATATCTTCTTTTGAACGCCATATTGATTTTCATATTAAATTGCATGTGATCTATCAGCTGATAGGTTTTTTATCTTCTGTCGCACAATGCGCCACCACGCATCGTCTATGTACTACATTGTCTTTGACTATAAATATAATAATTCAATTTTTTTTTTATATTCCTGCGGATAGCGTAAATAAATGCAAATAAATGTTATAAATAATTAGCTTAACCTCAATATGTGTGATACAATGTATCACACAATAGTTTTTAAAATTTGCATGACTTAAATTTATTCTATAAAAAAATGAAAAAATTTCATAAGACGACCCTATTGAAGTTTAATAAATATGATAAATATCGAACAGAGCTTTTATGCTTTCCATACAGACAAGAATTTAAGTTTAGTTGGCCATAGTTCGATAATCAACCGATAGAAAAAAAATCTTTTTTGGATTAAATGAACGGCTAAAATGTATACTTTAATACCTATAATAATATAATTTAAAAAAAAATTGTCTTTAATAAATATGATGATAAAAATTAAAACAAACCAAAACCAATATTTATTTTTCGCAAAGATTTTAACAGCATTCATCAGCCTTTTTTGGATGCTTGACAGTTCTGATCACCTTTTTGTGCATAGAAACTACTGCAGCTTCGTGAGCATGCAGATCGCGAATAATAGACAACAAAAGTCAGACTGTTCGCAGCTCAAATGTCAGTTCCAAAAATTATATTATTTGTATGGGATAGAGAAGTTTTTGTCAAATATAAATAAAATTAGAAATCTGTTAATAATTAAATTATATACGTTTTGTTAGTTTTTTAATTCTTCATCTAATAAAATTATCTAATTTTCAAAAGAAAACAAAAATCGTAAAAGTATGTCCCGAAGTTCTGAGACATCCCGTTGATGGCGCTGTGGTGCAAAAAAGGGAAAAAACCATAAAAAACTGCAAATTTCAACCAAATTTACTCTTTAAACCCATTTTAAGCCCATTAATGAGCAAAATTTCGGCGTATATTTGCTCTACGTGGTCGCGTTTATGAGCTATGATGTTTTAACTAAATGTCTATGTATTCCCTCCTCCTTAGGGGGTGACGTTTGGTACCCAGTTTCAATTTTTTTTTTCTATCTAAGAAAAATATTTTAGCCTGGATTCAGTAAAATCCAGCGAAAGTCTTTTTTTTTTACCGATTAGCCACAGACTAATTAATACGAGACGAGACCCATTTAATACTTTAATTTTATGACTGCAAAGTAATATATAGTGAATGTTTTTAAAAAATACAAATAATACTTAAAATAACCAAAGACAATATAGTACATAGACCATGCGTGGTGGCGCTGCTCGTATGTATTTGAGCGACAACATAACGCATATATTTGTATGAAAAACTATATCTTCTTTTGAACACCATATTGATTTTCATATTAAATTGCATGTGATCTATCAGCTGACAGGTTTTTTATCTTCTGTCGCACAATGCGCCACCACGCATCGTCTATGTACTACATTGTCTTTGAAAATAACGCTTCATAACCAGTTTTATATCACTTTGAAAATTGACTTCACAGCACCTAATAGTAGACGCTAAAAAAAAATATGTATCGATACTAAATTAAAATACCAATTTTTACTCAATATCATTTTATCATATCATAGACAATTCGAATATAATGGGCAGAAGCAGAAAAACAAAGTGAAAATAACACCACCAGAATTTAAATTTTATTCAAACCTTTAATTCTCGATGTTAATTTTAACGGTATATTGAAATAATTAAACGTTTTCATTTAACAGTGTCGCCATTTTAAAAATTATAGCAATTGTAATTCAATTGATAGCCATGAATAGGCCATGTAGTGTAAAAATTGATATCGGTCTATAGAAAAATGTAAATTAAATGAAGTAATTAGTGAATTAGCATTAAATAAACAACAATAAATTGAAAGTTATGATTTAAGTATTAGTTAATGATAATAATAATTAAGGTGCATTAAGTATTTGCATAGAAAATCAATTGATTATTTGGTGGTCGCCCTTCTTTTCTACATCTTTCTTCTTTATAGTACATAATTTAACATATTGAATTTTGAGGTAATTTAAACGAGTGTTTTTTTTTTGTATTGTTTGTGCGCGATTGAACACAAACAACAAATTGTTGTTTTATGTTTCTTTTACTTGGAACAATTTATTGTTATTGCATAAATGGATTATTATTTTTTTGTTTTATAATTAATTGTTGTTTTTAAACCGAATTTTAATATTAAATGAATAGAAATTTATTAGAAAATTTATGTGTAATTGACGTACAGTTTGACAATACTTTATTGCTAGCTACATATGTGTTGGTTTTTATGTATGCGTGCAGGTGTTGATCTATGTGTGCGAAAATTATTATTGTTTTGATTTGTATTTATTTGTTTATTTAATTTTTCTTAACAAAATTTTATTTTTGTTTTGCAAATCATAGAAAATGGGAAAAAGAAATCTTGACCATGAAGCACAATATGAAACTCCAAACAATAAAAAGCGTAAGGTTGATACAGCTGATCTATCGACTTTCACTTCATCACCTGAAGTGTCATTTCTATTGACTACCGAAACTGTGGATGGAGTTGTATTGACAGATTTGTGTTCGAAGAAATGGCGATGCGGAAAACCAATCGGTAATTTTTATTTTTCATCGACACCGGAGTTGTATTTTTTTTTTTTTTTTAAACATAAATTTAAATGAAATTATTTAATTTAGGTAAGGGAAGTTTCGGTGAGATATTTCTTGCGTCAGATGACATTTTGCAACCAGTAACAAGTGATAATGCAAAATATGTTGTTAAAATCGAACCTCATAAAAGTGGACCTTTATTTGTTGAAATTCATTGTTTAATGAAGGCGGGTAAAGCCACGGGTAAGTGATTAAATTATATTTTATGGAAAGTCAACAATTAAATTTATTGTTTTATTTATTAAAATATTAGATGAAAACCCTTTACCGCTTGGTATGCCAGCTTATATAGCGTCTGGTGGACATTGTTTTGGAAATACTAGATATCGTTTTTTAATATTACCACGTTATAATTGCGATTTACATTCCATCATAAAAAGCCGTCGCATAGACACCAAAAATATTTTAATTATTGCCGATCAATTGATTGATATTTTAGAGCATTTACATGATAACGGTTATGCTCACTCAGATATAAAAGCTGAAAATATAATGATAGGTAAATGTACGTATAACAAAAAAATGCTAGCTGCAAATAATAAAGGAAATACAGCAACAACAAGTAGCAGTTATGATAATAAAAGAAATGGGAATCCCTCGTCTAGTAATAATAGCGAGGAGGATGACGAACTGATAGAGGAGGAAGAGGACGATAATGATGAGAATGACAATGCTGAGGAAGTAGAGACAGATAGTGATTCTGTCGAGGAAATAGAAATATTTAATGGTGGCAGTCCAGTGCAAAGTAAACGTCGAATTAAACAGTTTATTGAATATGGTGGTTCCAATCCAGTACGTTCGTGTCGTATGGAACGAAAAACACCGATGTATGATGATATGTTAACTTCACATTATTTACGGCGTCCAAAAAGGAAAATTAATTATTGTGTAAATCAAAGTGACAGTGATGATGATGGTAAGGCTGATGATGATGACGATGACTGGGATGCAAAAAATGTATATTTAAAAAAGATATTTACTCCAAACAAACTAAAATTAGTTGCAGAGGAAAAGGAAAAGACACGAAGTAATAAAAGGATAGAAGAATCTATAAACGAAGATGATGATGATGATGATGATGATGAAGAAATTGAACTGATAACTGAAGATCGTGTACATTTAATCGATTTTGGTTTGGCACTAAAATTTATTGATTCAAATGGCGTTCATCGTCCTTTTGTTATGGACCAACGACGTGCACACGATGGCACTTTAGAATTTACATCACGTGATGCACATATGGGTGCACACTCACGACGTAGTGATCTCGAATGTCTAGCATACAATTTGATTTATTGGAATCAAGGCTTTCTGCCATGGAAAAATGAAAAGCTTATGTCTCAACCAGAACAAGTTCATCGTATGAAGGAGTATTTTATGACTGACATTAAACAGTTATATAGAAAAATATATGCTGTGCCAATTCCAACATTTATCTATGAATTTTTGACACATGTTAATAATTTAGCTTATCACGATCGTCCCAATTACAAGTTGTGCAAGGAAATTTTTCAGAAAGAGTTCATTAAATTGGGCTTTGAGAAGAGCGAAATGACATTAAATATTTCTGAATTAAAGAAAAAACCAAGGCGTAAACGTGACGAACAGGAATTAGAAAATAATAATGTTGGACAAAAATTGAAGGATGTGACTAAAATGATGAAATTAGGTATGATTGCACCATTTTGTGAGACACCTACTTCTCATAATCGAATATCGCCAAAAAATTTGCGTTCCAAAGCAATAAAAAATCCCAAGAAACGTCGCAAGAAATTCTCGTGGACTGAAATATTGAGTACCGATCCGGATCAAATAGCACGTCAGCGCGCTCTTCAAGAGTATGAACGTGACCAAATACTTGATCAAACACCAATATCGCATCGTTATACAGGTAATCCAACGTATGCCATTTTAGAAGTGGAGAACAACAAAACCAAGACTAAATTAGAGGGTAAGGAGTTCGATACTCATAAAAGTGAAAATTATATTAAAGGTTATACAAAACCAATGATGGATGTGTGGCGTAAGCGCCAATTAAATTTGATGGAACAGTTTAAAGTGAATAATAAAAACAAAAAGAAATCGTCAAGAGCCGCATCGGAAAAAAGTTTCAGTGGTGGTGGAAGTTGTGATGATGTAATGGAATCAACAAATAAGGGTCCAACATCAATACAAAATCAGAGGCATCCATTACCAATTAGTAAAAATCAAAAACGTAAGACCGGTCTACGGCGTATAATTACACCAACAAAAAAAATCATATGTTATCGTGATAATGTTATTAAACGACGTAGACCAGTAACAAAATATAATCCTCAACGGGTTAATGGGGAATTTTCCACCACGGATGAATCATCAAATTGTAGTAGTCACGTGGAAACTTCCGAAGCTTCTTCATATTCTGTATGTGCTGCTGATGTTACCAGACGTAAATATAACAGCAGCTGTGGAATGTCATCTCCAGTTAGTGATGAAGATAGTCGTGATACCATCGAATATAGTCCTATTAAAACACGTCATGCACGAGCCCGAAAAACATCAGCATCGAAATCTTTAGCTATTAGCGATGAGGATAGCCGGGACACGACTGATTATAGTCCAATTAAAACCAGATATAAACGTAAATCAAAAATTGGTAAAAATGGACGACGACGAACTGAACTGAAAACTAAACGAACGAATGGTAAAAGTAAGTAAATGTATATCACTTAGTTATATTTTATTAAATTACTATATTTTAATTCGTCTAATAAAGTAAATTTCGTTTAAAATGCACCAAAGTTAATAAAAATAAATTTTAACGTTCAAACCAATGATAACTTTATTTCTAATTATTTAAAAAATGTAGCAATTGGAAAAAAGATTACATCAATACGAACATTTACCAGAGGTTGACAACAACTATATTAAATTTTGGAATTGTAAGACAAGATGTTGCGTGATGAGCCTGGCCGATGGTCTGAACGCTGGACCTCGTCCTCTCTTTTTATCCAAGACAAGAGTTACTATAAAACATAAATATTATTAAGGGTATTAAAAAAAAATCTTCAATTAAATTAAGTTCAAAATTCATAAAAAAAGAAAGAAAATTAATTATGAAACATAAAACCAATTTGAGAAAAAGAATTTTATCAGAAAATTAATATCAAAGAAAATAGTGAATATTAATTTCATTCAAAATTTGTATATTTACTTGTGTCGAGTAATATTTATTTATTGGAATATTAAAATGTTGGTATTATTAACTTGCAGCTAATTTAAATTGTGAAACAAACGAAAATTTAAAAATTTAAAATCACTATTATTTATCTGAATTACGTATTAATTTCGTAACCTACTTATTATTAATTATTTTTCCTGTGGAATTAAATCAAATTAAAAGATCCTTATTTATATTTTATTAAGAAAGTAAATGTTCATGTAAAAATCATCCTAAATGAATTTGTAAAAATATGCCGTTGTAAATGCTTGAATGTCGTTTGCTTAAATGAAAATATTTGATTGAATAGATTTAAGTAAAATGCATGCAGAGCCATGTATAACACAATCAAAAAAAAAAAAAGAATATATAATAAAAATTAAGAATAAATAAATATTGTTAAAATTGGCATAAATCAATCTCATTGAAAAACTACTCATTTTCAAATCTATATAAGTAACAGAATTTGTTATAAAATGATAAAAGTAATTTTCTTTTTTTTCTTTTTATATAACAAATGATTTTCTTGTAATTAATTTATATTTGGTAATTTTTTTTTATAAGCAAATTAGTTCCTACCAAATATTTTTTCTTATATAAATGACAAGAAACTTCAATTAATTCAACATTATTCTTAAAAATATTTTTTTTTTATTAAATAAATTTTGCCAATCACAAATAATAATAGCCGCAATTTAATGTAATGAAAATTTATTAATAAATTAATAAATTGTAAAAGTGAATTGAAATTGTTTTATAAAATAAAATCGTATCAAAGAATATATAGATATGCATAGAAAGGATGGTATTCTTATACAGGCTAAAATTTCTACGCATAATTGAAGATATTTTAACTATTGGACGCATCAATTTGGTATACAAAGAATTGTTACCCTTGATTTGAACATTTTTGCTAAACAATCTCTTTTAGTTTAATGGTAAATAATCTCTTTTACTTTATTAAATATAATTTATGAATTATTAAACGCTTAATGTTCAGTCTGTATAATCAGATGTCTAATATGTGCCTGAAACAATTCTATTGTTTTTAAAAAAAAATGTAGTTGATACAATTGAATATGGCCAAAAATTGTGAAATGATTGTATTTAACATATCGATAATAAATAATACTCCTAACATTGATTGCACATACAATTTTCTATTACAAAGCTTACTTACTTTCTATGCATAAACTATTGTCGCTCGTAATGTTCAATAATATTTGAACCGTACACACGAAAATCAATAATACAAAGAAACACTACACGATTTATTAATTTATAAATAAATTAAGTTTAAGTTAGCTATCTATCAAGTAATGAACTGTTGATACAATTATAATTAATCAATTTTAAAACATTTTATGAAAAGACGCTTTAGTCCAAAACTAATTTGTTAACAATTTTGTGACAAATTTTTTAGATTCATTTTTACTAAATAGTTTTCTATTTATTTATATTTTTATTAAATATATTAATGCTAGAAAGTTAATACCATATATCGTTTGCGTCATTCAAATTTTTATATTTCATTATGTTGCATTTCAAAAAGAGTATTGAATTTCATAATATTCGTATTTTTCAGTTTACATTATTGTGTATTCGAATTTGAAATTATATTCGTTCTTAAGTTCATATTATTATCAATTATATTATTGTAATTTAAATAGGTATATTATTGTACAGTCTTTAAATTTATACATATAAAAAAATCTTGTTGTTCATCAAATATAAAATTTAATCAAAACATAAGAAAAATATATATATATATATACATTATACACATTACACGTATATATAATAAAAATACTATTATTGATGTGCGCTGGTAATCTCTGAAATATAAATTAATAAATATTTAATTAAATATATATATGAATATTCGTTGTATGATCGTAAATAATCCTTAAATAAATATAGAAAAATTAATCAATTGAAAAATATTATTATAATGGACAAGAAGAATTAGAAAAAGAATTTTGTTTAATGTATTTAGAAAGAAATATAGTAAATGCTGTTGCTGAAATTCCGTTCATCTATAATAAAAATGAAAATGAAATAAATTCGATGTTTTTCAACAAATAAATAAATTTAATGGTTTGCAATAAACTATTGTCAAAATTACTATATGAAATATTTAAAGAGTAATATAAAAGAAAAGTCTGTACAAACTATGCAATTGTTAGTAAATTGTATAACTTTATAACGGTTGCCTCTCGAATCCGCATTAATAAAAAAAACTTACGTCATTAAATAAATTCTATATAATAAATAAATAAATAATAATTAATTTTAAATATCTAATATAAAAATATGTGTAAGAATTATTAAATGGAGCACACTGCTAAAATAAAAGAAGCGACTTGGACACAATCACATTGATACATACGCGATAAAAAAAAAATAACGTCTGATATAATTCGAATTCTATCATTTCACAAATTGAAATTGAAATTGAACTAAATTAATTTAGAAATTGCCAAAATTTGAGTGAAACTTGAGCGAAAATATTGGCTTAATTTAATTTTTAAGAGTTTTATTAAATATAGCAAAATTTTATATTGTTTATAAATTAAATTAAATTTGTTTGATTAATTTTTGGTTTGATTTAGGTACATTTTATACCATTGTAACCTCAACTATAAATAAAATTTTTGCTGTCAATTGGAAATATAAACAATAAATAATATTGTGAATTGTAAGATTTTGAATATTTAAATATCAATTTATCAGTTTTGAGCACATCTATCCCAACCTCCTTTCAAAAATGGGGGAAAGGGGGTGCTTAATGTATAATTGATATTTACAGAGGTATTGAGGTCTTATTTGAAGGATAAAGGGGACCTCCTCATATATTTTTTTTCTCAATTGGTCACAAACAAAATGTAAAATTATCAGTTTAACCTTATATTTGGATTTAATGGTAAATTTATCGAATAATTAAAATTTGGTTTTAATGTTTTTACTTAATTAATCTCGCAGGATTAAATGAAATATTTTATAGATTACAATTAACGAAATAATAAAACAAAATTAAAGTAAAAAACAATTTTAATAGAACTATGCTTTAATTTTAAAGATTAACATTTTATTTATAAAACTATAGAATTTATCAACAATGCAGCAATAACTAGAAATATTTTCTAAAATTTAATATAAAAAAAAAAATACTAGTATTTCATCTAGATTTAAAGCAAAGAAAGAAAATTATTTATTATTATTTTTTTTCATTTCTTATTTATAATTATATTTTTAAAATGAAAATAAATTATATTAATTTCTTTTTCGTTCCTCATTTTAATGCGCGCTAAATTGTTACTAATGAGAGAAACTTTGAAGAGACAAAAAAAAACAATGGATATTATATTTAGAATTAATTGTAATAAAAAAAAAAAAAAATAGTTTTATTTAAAACAATTACACTTTAAAAAAAAAATAAATAATAAACAATAAAAAAAAGAACTAATTAATAAAATAAAACGTAATTATAACAATTAATATTGATTATTGTAGAAACATTTATGTAATAAATTATTAGGTAACGTACCAACCAGCTATATATAATCTAATTAAATTAATCATCACCTATTTGATTAAAAAAACAAAAAAAACAACAACTATGAAAATTAAATAAATAAAAAAAAAAAATAAACTAAAAAAAATAAATAAAATTATTAGAAAAACCAGGTTGTGTTCATAAATTTCTCTTCTTTTTTTTAAAATAAATTATAGATGGACTATGGATGTTTTTGTTATCGCTATCTCTTCAATATTACTTTTACTGGGAAGATATAATTACATAAAGGCTGCGATATTTCAAGAATTAAATTTATCTACATATTTCGAATCAACGAAACGACGTCAAGGAATACTTTGGAATTAACTTTCTGGATATTTTCCATAGATTCAATAATGAAAATAAAATAAAACTGCATATGCCGTATATTTTATCTCTAATTTGCCTGATGTGTTGCTATATAAATATACGAGAATACATACATACGAACATAAAAAATAAATTCTTCAATTAAATTTTCAAATTAATTTTAGAACAATTTGCTTTATTAACAATTTCACTGTACAATTTAAAAAAGAATTCTTATACACTTTGATGTACATTCTTTTCTTATTCATTTGTTTAATTTTAAAATTTATATCTTCAAAATCTCTTGTACATAAAACTAAATGCTTTTAACTATAATTTCACATTTAAAAAAATATCTAAGTATACTTTATACAACGTAGGATATATTTAAATAATCCATCAAAAAAAATTCTTATCGACAGTAATTTTTATAATAAAATATAACTAAGTATATAAAAGACGACATAACAAATTTTGTAAACAAAATATTTTGATAAAATATTTTTAGCTTATATCCAGGTAATAATATTATATAATGTGAAAAAGAATTGAATTGAATTAGATATTATTTAAAAAAAATATCTATTTAAATTTATATACTTAAAAATCGAATAAACAATTCCACGAATGCTTTAATTAATATGTTTAAATTGGAGATCTTACTTCTTAAATTGGTATCTTAAAATTAAAAGTTAAATCATTAAATCATTACGCCTTTGAGGCAGAAAAATAATATTTTTACATATTTATTTTATGTTTTTAATTAAATCTTCAATGTAGATTGAAAGAACGCATAATATTTAAAATTGATTTAAAAATGTAAAAAAAAATGAGAATACATTTTGGCCTTGGAAGCTCAATGTACCATTTTTTTTTTATTTTCAAATTATTTATTAAAATATTTTGTACCATTAAGTTAAGTTCTATTAATCAATATTAATTAAGTTAATACTAAATTTTTACTCCCAATTTTAAACTAATATTTCAACTGTTTTATTTTTGTTCGTTTAAATTTTAATTATGTATACCAAAATGTATACTGAATATGATGACTTCATCATGTGAGATCCCACATCGATTCAATACTTGAATTTATTTTTTCCGTCATCCATTAAAGTTATGTATTAAAACAGTTGAATAGAATTCACAAAAACCATTCTGAAATTGCACAAAAATAAATACATTAAATTAATATTATCTAATTATAATCATGAAAAATGTTTGACGACATTCGAATATTTAATTAGAAATATAACTAAAATGTTATAGAAAGTATTTGAAACAAAAACTATGAATAATTTTGGAATATTTTATGTAGAAATAAATTTAAAAATAAAAAATATTTACTGGGTTTCGTTCTTACCTTCTTTAAAGATATTTTCTATTACAACTTGATTTTTAACGTTTTAGGCATTAAATGTTTTACAAAATGACTTCTTAATTCGATATTATTTCGAAAAAAATGATTGCAAATATAACATTGACATTCTTTACTCATTGATGCTTTTTGATTCCTAGCAACTGTTTTCACTTCGCAATTCATTTTAATTGGCGTTTGTATTTTATTCCTATTGGAACATGTTCGTATATTGTTCATTAACTCAGTTAATATATTTTTAAGCTTAATTATCTGTATATCTCTGTGTTCTAACTCTTTCTTCATTTCAAGGTTTAGAATATCTTTGTCTTCAATCTTTTTCTCCAAATATTTTATCAATTCACTTTGATGTGGGCTTGTTTTAACGGCCATTTTATATTCTTTTCGTAAAAGTAAATTAGAATTGTTTTCATCATTTTTATAAAAATTGATAACTTCTGTTAGTGACTTAAACGGCATAGTTTCATTTAATTCCGCCATATTTGAAGTTTTAATCGATGCTAAATTTAAATGAATTTATAATTTAGTATAAATTAAGTTGGTTTTCATTATTAGATTTCATGAAATAAATAATATTGATTATTTATTTTACCTTTTCCTTATAATATGTAGTCTCAGTTCTGAATAATAAATTTTTGGTGGCTGTTAATGTGCCGTTTCTGATTTTCTAATGAAATAAAATTTCTTATCTTTTTCTTCACATTAAATTATTTCTATTTATTCAAATACACAGCACATAAAATTGCAAAACAAATAAATAAAATTAATGATTTATGCTATAAAAATAAAAGAAAATAGCAAAACTTATAATTACACAGAAAAATATTTTCAACTTTATCTTAAAAGTGAACCCGATGCCTTAATGAAAAATACGTTTTTCAGATATCATGTCATTTATTTCTTAAAAAATCCAATTTGCTTTAACTAACCAACGTTTATTAATTCAAAAAAAATCTTTATTAACGTTTATGAACATCAATTATTTAAGCAATTGAAAACTACAAGATTGGAAGACACTTTTTTTTTGCCTACCACAGAAGACTTCTGGAAATTTTTAAGGAATAACACATCGATCAAATTAGTCTGACATAATGTTGTTTAATAGAATTGCGCGCAATTTAATCAAGACATATACTAATGTAATGTTAGATTACATCAATGTGACGAGGATTTAGTGGTGAAGGATCATGAAAATAATAAAGTTCAAAGATAAATAGAGAGAGAGAGATATTACGTCCCCAAAAACTAGAAAACATTAGTTAGAACCATATATATGCGCACGATTTTATTTTTGAGGGGCAAAGTATATAAACATATTTTGATAAACAGTCCATCAGTTTACTTATTATCGAACACACATATAAAACTATTAAAACGATAAAATATAAATTTGGATGTATTTTGTTTTTTATTCAATATTGAATACCTACATGTATAGCAAATGCAATTTTCTATTCACTTTCATTGTTTTGTGATAAAATAGCAGAATAGCAGTACCATGGCATTCTAGTGCCGAGGCATTACAAATAAACATTTCTGATTATTGAAAAATATTTCATCTGTAATGTATATGAAAAACAGCCTGCAAACTTAAACATTCGCTATATAATATTATTGAAAAATCAATCATCAACGTATCAACGTAACAGTGTAACCAAATATTCATCATATAATACCCCGTGCATATTATCATTATTGTTATTGGTATTGGTATTATGTTTTGGTTAATATGTTCTAAATGGAAGGCCGTACAGGAAAATCGCCCAAGACGGACCCCCATTTATTTTTGAAGACGAAACTTTTCCTTCCTCAATTACCCAAATCCCACATTCCGTTCAGAAGTTATTAACTAGGAATAAATACCAATACCCTTGAAAATAATGATAGTTTGAACGACGTATAAATCAGCGAATAAACAATTTATTGTGATAGTGGTGATAGCGTAAGCTGTGGCGTAAGCGTCATTGCATTATTGCATTATTGAAGTTGATCAAAAAACGGTGTTTGATATTATTTTATTTCATGTATTAATTACCGGCAACAGATCAAACATTTTTTGGGTTATTTCTCTTATAAGTAAATTTTTCTTTATAATTTGTATCGCATTACTTCAACGTTTGTTTGAAGGAAAGTTAATATAGATATCACCATAATCATAATATTTTTAATATTTGTAATTATATCACTTCCGCATTTTTCAAAGTTGATTATTATGTAAAATGGAAAAACTGTCCTGTGTTTCATTGGTATGCGAGGAATATTTAAGACGTCCTGATTTAATAGCAGAATTCGAGAAGAAACAACGGATAATAAATAGCGAAAAACCATTTGAATCTAAAGAAAACATAGTATTTCAGGAATTAATCAAAAACTTCCAAGATGTCCAAAAGAAAAGAATTGACACCGAATTACAAAAACCATCGGTGAGTAATATTTCCTCTTTATACTTTAAGACTAATTAGTTCCCTTTTATAACTTTTTAATTTTGGATCAGATCATTAGACAATAACGATAATCTTATTAGCCTATAAGAACTTGATTTCGATCACGACCAGTAGAGCATTTTTAGATCATAGATCAAATCAATCTAAACTAAGTACTATAAATTAAAAAAATTATTGAGGATAAATATTTTGTGATCACTTCGTTATAAATTTATATTAAGATTTCAACATTTTAAATTATTACATTAATATCTGAAATATACTTATATTAATTTTATTGAACAATAATTATTGGAGTTGCTTATTTAAAAAAAAAATCTGATCATTTCCTATATAAAAACAAATTAAATAGAAAACAAATTGGTGTGCTTGCTTCTTTTTTTTACATAATTTTCTTCAGTTTTTGTTTTAATTCAAATTATAGTTTTTACAATTCAAATTAATAGTACATACTTACAAGAATCAAAAAACACGTTACATTTCTTGTTGCTTTAAAATTTAAGGAATTGTTCAATCTTAATCAACCAGATATTCAAAACCAAAACTAAATAAAATGAATAGAGAAAAATGATAAAAGAATTGTAAAATAATAATTTAACAAAAGAAGAGTTTAGAGATGAAGTTAGAAAAAGTGACAGCTTGTTTTTTTTTAATTATATTAACAACATTTTATCAAATTCTACCAAAGTCTTATGGAAAATTCTATAAAAATTCTACAAAACTTTTTTAAAACTATAAAAACTCTATGGTCCGTAGAATAATTATGTTATGAAAATTCTATTCTATTAATGATTTCAGATAGGTTAACTCGTAGAATTTAACCTGTGATTAATTAATGAATTAATTATTCATTGTTTATAGACGTTCATAGAATATTAACGTATGAAATTCTATGAAAATGTTATGATTCATTATAGAGTTTTAATTGAATTACTACTTTTACTTTTTCACTAGGGTATTAGGATATCTACAGTGTTGACAGAAAACATGTTTTTTTAAAAAAAAACAAAAAACATGTTTTTTTTTGTTTAAAACAGTTTTTTTGGTTTTTAATTGTTTTTAATTGTTTTTTTTTGTTTATTTTGTTTTTTTTTGTTTTTTTTTGTTTTTTGTGTTCGTTTTTGTCTTTTTTTTATAAATTTAATCTAAAGAATTAATTAGAATGTATTCTTAATTCCTAAGTAATACTTAATTAAAATTAAA
>JAABKK020057749.1:0-10356 GCA_011634745.2 Catotricha subobsoleta
CATTTCAGACCAATTCTGATTTTTCTATCAACAGTAATCTGGAAAATTCGAATTTTTATTTTTTTCCATACAAAAAAGTGCCACCCTAGTGTGCATCTACGGATATACCTATACAATAAAATATTTATTTTAATATTTTCAAACTTATCAAACATTGGTTATGTGAAAATAATAGGTATAATAATATTATAGAAATAGTGAATAAAATAAAATAAATAAATTGAATTAAAATTCAAATATACAACGTTTTTTATTTATAAACCCTAGACACGAGTCTGTATAACCTTAGAACTTATTCAGAAGGACATAATAAAGAAAAGAAAATCGTATTTGTTGAATGTATTTTCAGGTCGAATGTGAGTAATAATTATGGAAATAGGAACATTAATAGTGCACTTTTTGCCAAAAAGTGTTGACTGCTATCTGACGTATTGTATAGAAGTAATTGCGTATTTTGTGAAAAACTTCTTTCCGAGTAAATACACAATTTAATTTCCTACAAAATTTGCTATTATGTAGGTAAAATATAAAATTATTTAAATAATTTTTATAGTATATATAAACGTTTGTTGTGCATTTTGCAGGAAGTTTGAATTTCGATTTTTAGTAGAATACAATAAGTTTTACTTTTATAAGAAGTTTTTCACAAAAAAACGCTGTGGGGCTATAACAGCCGGAAGAAAAACGTGATATCAATGGCTTACATTTTTTTTTTTTAAACAGCGCAACTGTTATTCAAGTTTACGGGATGAATAGCCATAACTTTATTGAAACAAAATTCATTTTCCTTTAAAAATTCAAAAATTTCATATAAATTTAAATATGTTTCTAATAATAATGTCAGTTGCTAAAATTTTTTTTATAATTGTATCTCACAAAATGTATTATGTTAAACAAAATACTTAAATGATAAATGAATTGAATTGAATTGAATATTGAAACAAAATATTAAAAACAAATAAATGCTTTCATTTACCTAATGATACAATTATTGTAATTTTTCAGCAACTGACAATTATTATTTACGAGTTTTTTTTTATTATAGTGATAATTTGTCAATTTTTAAAGACCATGACATTTAATTAAAATATTTTTTTGAATTAAAACAATATTTTTTTATTGGTAAAGTTAAAAGATGGGTATGGCCCCGGTTGGGCCTGATATAGTCTTGGTCTTAGCGGTGTAATAATTCCATAAATAACTTTTTTTCTATATAGACTTAATTAAATTGACCTTTAAGAACAAAATGTAGAGGAAGGATCGACCTTTCCGACGAGCTATTATACTTGAAAAAATATTAGATAGAAGAAAAGTTATAGCTAGTTATGTAAAAAGTGGCCGATATATCCCCGGTCTCCTCTATTTGTTGAGCGTGTTGTGAGAATTTGAATAAATAAACGCACGCATTTCTACTGTGTTTTATTGGGAACTATTTGCTCTACCACTAAGAAAAACCCTTTGTGTTCGGTAAAAAAAAAATCCCAATCAGAGGGTAGTATTACCCCCCCCTGAGTTTTGTGTAAATTTTTTTTTTTGAAATCAGTTTTGTAATCGTCGATGAAGAATTTGTATAAAATAGTATCTTTTTTCACTTTTCAGAATATTGATTTGCATACAGCGCGGTTTTTTCCGCGATATATGACTCAGGGAGGTTTTTTTTTGCTCTCACACATTTCTTGCTGAAGTAAAAAAAAATTTTTTTTTCGCAAATTATTTATTGAAGTTGCCCAAACCTCTTTTGGAGTTAACCAAAACTGGCCGTGCTAATAAGTACAGTACATGTAAAATTATTATTATTTACAATGTTGTAAATAGGCGACATAAGTTAAATATGTATGGGTAAAATTATCAGCTAATAATAGAAATATTTTATAGTAGTAATTTTTTTGTAAATAAATTAAAAAATATATGAAATATTAAAATCAATGATTTTAAAATTGTGAATAAACATCACACTATTTATAAGCCAAAAAATATTAGTTAAAAAATGAAAATAAATACAAATACAAATCAGAGAGGCGAACCTTTTCCATTTTTGAAGGTTTAGTTCCTTGGGTTCGGTTCTTGAAATGTGAAAAGCAGGGTTCGGTTCTTTGGGTTCGGTTCTGAAAATTATATTAAAGGGTTCGGTTCTTTAGGTTTAGTTCTAAAAGCGAAAAAAGTGAGGTTCTTGGGGTTCGGTTCGGTTCAGCTTGCCAATTTTTAGTATAAATTGCTCAAAATTTTTTTTTTGAGGGTTCGGTTCTTTGGGTTCTTAAAATTAAAGGTTCGGTTCTTAAGGTTCGGTTCTGAAAATAAAAAAAGGAGGTTCGGTCCTTTGGGTTCGGTTGTAAAATCGAAAAAAGTGAGGTTCTTGGGGTTCGATTTGCCTCTCTGTGTACAAATACATATTTTTTTTACCAAAATCAATTTGCTTAGACGTTTTCCATTAAAACATCATAGACTCATTAGTTTTTGTTTTTGAGCAAAGAATTTGCAAAGAATTAATTTATTAAAAATTCGTTGAAAATTCTTTCGATTATAGGGTACTTATGCAACATTCAGAAATGAAATAAATTAAATCTAATTTGTAATTTATTTTATTTTTAGGTTTATTGTGAAATTTAATGTTTTTTATATCTTGATCAGAACATCGAGAAAAGAAAATCTCGCAGATTTATCATTTGTTACCTACATGCGCCTTCTGCTAGTTTTCTCTTTTTAATTTATTAATTAAATAAAAATGAAGATTAATTAAATTCCAAAAAAAAGCTTCATCGTTTTTGAAAAAAAGTAAAAACCTTAGTTGTTAATTAAGTTTACTATAAATAGAGTGCGGTCATTCTATATTTTTCGTCATTATTCACATATAGGTAAGTAAAATATCGTAGAAATAAATAAACATTAAACTTAAACATAACATTAAAGAAAAATTGAAGGTGATGTTTACGTCACGATCACGATTGCTATGTGATAAAAAAGAAAAAACCATTTGGAAGTTATTTTAGTATGTAATTGAAAAAAAATCGCACTATATGCAAAGCAAAATGAACAAAAAACGAAAACGACTAAGTACTTAATATGAATACATATAAACATATATGTATAAATGTATGTATGTTAAATGGTAACCATAATATGAAAGCGAATAATAATACTTGTCTGTCTGTTCTCTTTCGGTTCATAGGCTGTATAGTAATCGCTAAGTATTAGAAAGAGATATCTAAACGATATACGAATTAAGTATGATAGTTCTTGTTGAATTTTTGGGTAAAAATAAAATAGATAATGAAAAAGAAAAAGACATTATTTAGAGTTCGAGAAAATGAAACAGATGTTTTCACAGCTGATCAAATTAACTTATACGCGTAAATTTAATGAATAATTCGAATTTAGTAAACATAAACAAATACCAGTGATGTTTATTAAGAAAAATTACACATAATAAAAAATTAGAATCACCAATAAATTATAAAAAAAAAAAATCAATTAAAATATTGATAATTTTAATGTCGAGTCTCACTCGGAATTTAAAATAAAATTGATATAAAATGCATAAAAATTAGAGTTCATACCAGGTCATATGATGGTATAAAAGCCACGCTTATGCATATGTATATATCTCTTGGTCCAGATAATTTATGTCTTACTACCACAAAGTGGTAGTCTTTGTTTTGAATGTCATCATTCAATATTATGTTACTATATTTTTGAAACTATGTCAAACAATTGTTTGCGATCTAAATACAACGAAAATAAATAAAATAATAAAAACTAAATAACATTTAATTGAGAAATGATGAAAATTAAAAGTTAAAGAAGTCCATTAGAAGTCTTATAGAATTCCATGTGACACCGCATCATTGCAATGAATTCAATAGCTCAGGTGAGTTACTTATAAACAATATAAAATTGTATATACTTATCCAATAATAAATTAGTACAATTTAAATTAATTTTACATTTAAACATTTTAGTTTGGTACAATAATAGCAGCTTGCTTGATTTGTTATGGCACCACTTTGCACAATAGTGATTTTGTATTTGATGATTATGTGGCGATTGTAAGAAATAAAGATGTTACCAATGTGGCAGATTCAATATCACAAACAATTTCAAATATATTCGTGCATGACTTTTGGGGTTTCAACATAAATGATTCAAATAGTCATAAGTCATATCGACCACTCGTTATTCTCATGTTTAATGTTGAGCATAGAATTTTTGGTGCAGAATCGATTGTATTCACAATGAAATTTATTAATTTACTTCTACATTGTACTGTTTGCTGTATGCTTTTCATTAATTTGAAATTAATATGCTATGATACGAAAGAGAACGTTTTATTGCTGGCAACATTACTATTTTCTGTGCATCCAATTCACACGGAAGCTGTCTGCGGCATTGTGGGCAGAGCTGAATTGCTATGTGCAACTTTTTACTTGTTTGTTATTCAATTGTACTTTTCAGTTATAAAAGGTAATTGCAAAATTTTCTTAGTTATTAAAATGTGTATGATTAATTTTTTTGTTTGTTTTAAGATTCCAATCAAAGCAATAACAACGGAACATCTTCGACAATCGTAATTTTGAAATTTATGGCCTTAATTTTTTTCACTGGCATGTCACTGCTTTGCAAGGAAATCGGAATAACGGTCCTGGTACATTGTTTTTTTTGTTTTTTTTGTCAATTATTTTGAAATAAACATTTATTTTCCAATTGAATTTCAGCCATTGTGTGCGGCCTACGACTTTTTATTTAATTCAAACATTTCACTAAGGCGACAAAACAAGAGAATATTTAAAATGTCGAATACGGTTTTAATTAGATGCATCGTTTTATTTATAGTTACGATAACTATGATTTTCATGCGATTATATATAATGGACTTTGAAAGTCCAAAATTTAAGCCTATGGATAATCCAATAGCAGCGGCTAGTACTTATTTTGCAAGAGTAAGCGTTTGCTTTTCAATATTAATTCATTTCAAATGTTATTAAATTTGATAAAAACTTATTACTTGTAGGTTGTGACACAAAATTATTTGTATTCATTAAATGTTTGGTTACTTTTGTGTCCTGATTGGCTGTGCTTTGATTGGTCATTTAATTCAATTCAACTGATAGACTCCTGGCAGGATTTTCGAATAATATCGATTGCATTCTTCTATATATGTTTAACCCTAGTAATTCTCAATGGATCAAAGTATGAAAGTTTTATGTGAAAAATCTTATTGTTTTTTTTTTCTTAATGTTTACGCTGTCTAATTTATTTCCTTTTCAGGAATGTGCGAATATCTTTATTATTTATAATAATCCCGTTTATTCCAGCGTTTGGTATCATAACATTAGGTTTTGTGATTGCTGAAAGAGTACTTTATATACCATCTATTGGATACTGTTTACTAATAGGCTTAGGGTTTGATCATATTTGCAACGTTCATCATCGTTTAAAAAAGGTATGCACACGCACACACAAAAAAAAATTTATTCTACGTAATATTAATTAATTATAAAAATAATTTGTTTATCAAGCTTTGGTATGGACTGTATGTGTTATTGTGTTTAGTTTTTATATTAAAAACCACACAACGTGCTAAAGATTGGATGAATGAAGAACGTTTATTTAAATCTGCATTAAGAGTGTGCCCAAATAATGCTAAGGTGTATTTTGATTAACTAAACTAATGACATACTTACATGTACGTATTAATAATTTAATGAATCCAACAACGTTTTTATTTAGATTTATTATAATATTGGTCGGCTTTCATCTTACAAAAATGATAATGAATCAGCTTTTCAATATTATCATGAAGCAATTCGATTGTATCCGGAATACGATTCAGCATTAATGAACTTAGGAAATTTATATCGTGCCAAAAATGAACTCGATTTAGCCGAACATTATATTCAGCATTCAATCCATATTACGTAACTTTTTCCACATATATAAATAATTATAATTAATTATATATTGTAATAAATTATCTTAAATGTTTTAATATGCCTGTCCAGTGAAATGTTTCCCGCTGCATGGATGAATTTAGGTAAATGTTTCTTTTTATTTTTATTTTCTTTTGTTTACAATTTACATTTTAATTCATAAAATTAAGGTATTATAAAAGCATCCAAACGGCAATACGACGAGGCAATGATGTGCTATAATAAGGCTATTAAATATCGTAAAAATTACGCAACTTGTTATTACAATTTAGGAAATTTGGTAATTTTTCTATTGTTTTTTTTTTCAATAAATCAATAAAATTTCGATTTTAAATAGAATACAATTTTTTTTGTTTTTTTTTAAGTACTTAGAAATAAAAAATTATACAATGGCTATGCAAAGTTGGAAGAAATCATTGGCAATAAATTCAAAACAAAGTCGACCGTGGTCGAATATTTTAACATTATTGGATAATCAAGGTAAAAAAAAGAAAAAGAAAAAGGAAAACAATTACGTAATAAAAGTATTTTTAAATTAATTTTTTTGAAATATATATATCATTCTCCGCAGGTAAAATAGATGAAGTGATCAATTTGTCGAAAACAGCTTTGATGTTATTACCAAATGATGCTTCAATAATATTTCTACGTGCAAATGCATTTGGTAAATTGGATCTTTTCGAAGAAGCCGAACAATTATATATGGAAGCGATATCATTGCAACCAAACCATGGTTTATATTATGTGAATTTAGGTGTTTTATATCATCGATGGAATAAAAAATCTAAGGCTATTGAATGCTACCAAACAGCATTGCAAATTAATCCAAATTTATCAAATGCTAGAAAGTATTTAAAAAAGCTATTAATTTTATAAAAAAAAAATGACTTTTGATACAAGAATGAAGAAAACTTATTTTTTTTTTTTTAGGTAAAATAAAAAATTGCAAATAAACCATAATATTACTTTATTTTATTATTACATATTTCATAATACTTATTTATATTACTTGCATATATACTACACTATATTTATCGCTGTCAAAAGTTACAAAATGTGTGTTCATCGAAAATTCCATTTATAGATTATTTATTTAAACAAAAATAAATTAGTAAATTTCTAATTAGGGGCTGTCCATATATTACGTCATCAAGTTAGGGGAGGGGGAGGGGGATCCGAGTTTGATTACGAATGATTATGTGGGGGAAGGGGGTGTTTCGAGGGTGATTACGTAATCATTGTAGAAAAAAAATGAAATTTCAGAATAGAAAAGTATAAATGATACTCCATCAATTAACGAATGTTTTTTCAGTTTCTCAAAATACGATTTGCGTACAGCGCAGTTTTTTTTTGCGGTATTTATAAGAGATATAAGAAATAGTATGGTTTTTCAGTTTTTCAAAACTCAGCTAGGGGACAGCGCGGAAAAACTCCCGGTTTTTTGTTTTTTTTTAGCTTTAATTGTTGGAACTAAAGACTTTTTTTTTTAGCTCTCAGTGTTTACGTAATCACGCGGGGGGGGGGGTGTCCGCTGAATAATTACGGTTGATGACGATGGGGAGGGGGTATCCAAATAGGTCGAAAAATTGATGACGTAATATATGGACAGCCCCTTATAAGATAGTCAGTTATATCATAAATTTATTAAGTATTAGCCCGGAAAACTTGTAGGTATTTAATTTTGAATGACCAGAGAAAAGTTTTTGGAACATGATTATGAATTATTTGTACTGAGGCTTTAAACGTCGAAGTTTCTAATTTTTTTAAAGTAAAAACAGAGTTTAAAGTGTTTAAAGTTTAACAGATACCTCACAAATAAAATTGCTATTTACCTCAGCAATCAGACGTAACCACTTTTTTTTTGGATTCGCGAGGAATTAAACACTTAAATGAACCTCCTGAATAGCATAAGTATAAAAGAAAATTGGGATTTGAAGAGTTTTGTTTTAAAAAAATGTTTTTTTTTACAGATCTGGACTTTTTCATAAATTTTTCATTAGATTTTTACAAATAATTTCATACCCCCCCAACTAACATATGGTGATTTTTTAAGTGACAAATTTTAAATGTCACAAAAAATTGGTGACAAATAAGTTATTGGCACTAAAAAGTTTCACTTTACGGTCACTAAAATGTAGTGCCAATCACTTCATAGTGACATTCGCCATATTTTCTTGAATTTATCACCTTCCATGTTGTAATAAAAATATTTGAAGAAAAATATATATTTAGAAAATAATTATTTTCTAATATTTTTACACTAATAAAGGTCAAAAAATAGTTTTAAACATCATTTTAATACCGTGTGTCTCAAGATATTTGGGACGATCAAAACAAACGTAACGTTTGATTTTGATCGACCCAAATCTCATGAGACACACTGTATTTAAATTTTAATTATTATAAAAAAAATGTCGAAATTGTTCGAAATAAGAAGTTCAAAATTAATTAATTAATTTTTATCTTTTTAACAATTAATTATTTTTGAAGCGCATTAATTTTTTTCGAAGCAGAACATTATATATTACTGTCAATATTCAAGCGTTTCAAATTTTAGTGTCTGGAATTTTCTGTACTTCAATCTAAAGTTCATTATTCTGCAATATTAACATCCATATTTCCATACAATATTTACATTTGTTGTTGTTGTTGCCAAAGAGTAGAAATGCTGATGTATAAATAATGGTGACAAGATATTATATTGTATAATCTATAATATAATATCACTAATTTGTTTCTTTATTCGAAAAATATATTTCAATGTTGTCATTTCATAGTGACATGGGGGTGATTGGAACGTGATTGGCACTAAAACCATCACTTGATAGTTACAAATTATAGTAAAAGTCACTGCCATGTCACCATGATGTCACGTGCCAATCACTAAAAATCATTTCCCAAAATAAGTGACAATCACGTACGTCGCTGGCACGTGATTTGATAATAAAAATTGGTGTACCATTTCACAATATAGTGATTGTCACTAAAAAATGTTAGTTGGGCCCCCAGCAGCACGATTTCCCCACGTACGAGCGATTTCATTTTTGTACCCAAAGGAACTAGGAAATTTCTAAAATAAGGGCTCTACTGAACATATATTAGAAAGTACTATACTGTAGAAAAATACTTTTTGAAATATACTCTGAGAAAAGAAAAACATAAGTACTTTGTGAATGTATATTTTGTAATGTATGCAATACATACCTTGCGAAAAAAAACTGATTGACAAAATAGTACAATCAATAGGGACAGAAAAACAGCGTTTTTTGCGAATAATTCACAAAAGCACAGGACTTGGCCTAGATGTGTCCATTGAGGGTGATCTTTTCCAAAAAGTCCGGACGGATACATGTTGTGCAACGGAAGTTATGACCGCCATCTTGAATTTTAGTTAAAAAATTAATATCTCAGCATAGGGAGTAGCTAGAGACCTGCAATTAGAACCAATTTTCAGGAGAAATCATTCTCCAAAAAATTTCTAAGGATCATCTTTCTAATAGGCTTTTAAGGGCCTGAAAAAAACCTAAATCGTCGGGAAATTGATTTTATGATCGGAAAACTCATGATTTTCAGGCATTTGTCGAATTTTTTGGTTTTCCAAAAAATCACTATTGTGTTTGGCATCCAATTTTACTGCGGATAGATTTCTAACATATCTAAAAAGAATATGATAAGCCGCCAAAAAAATCAAAAACACGACTTTTTGGTGGTCAATCATCGTCGAAATCGTCAAAATCTTCAAAATTCATCCAATCCACGGAAAATTTTAAATTTTTTATTTTCCTTAATATATTCAAAACTACTTAATGCCATCCCAAATATACATCCTATATGATTTAAATGTTAAAAAAAAAAAAATTATGTTAATTTTTTTCAATAAATCAACATAATTAAGACTTAAACAAAAAATTTACATATAACTGTTAAATAATAATTATATCGACAGGAAATTATTACTTTTGTCCTGCAGGTTTTAAATTTAGCGATGAAAATGATATTCGCTTAACTTTTCACACGTGAAAATATGTGGAAAACTATTACTGAATATTGTAAAGTATTCTATAGTATTATATTATAACATTCATTTTACTTTATAAATATGTTAGAAAAGCACTTGGAAATGATTGGAAAGTAGTCCAATAGGGGTGCGGGTAATAACTCCCCAATCGAAAAGTGGAATAACCCCCCCAAAAAAAAAGTGGAATAAGTCACCAAAAAGTGGAATAACTCCCCAAACGAAAAGTGGAATAAGTCCCCAAAAAAGTGGAATAACTCCCCCAATTAAAAAGAGAAATAAGTCCCCAAAAAGTGGAATAACTCCCCAAACGAAATTGGATAAGTCCCCAATTCAACTATTTTTTTTTTGTTTTATTTGGAAATATAATTTATTATAAAGTAGTTTAGTTTAAATAGTATGGAGGCAGCTGCAGGT
>JAABKK020057750.1:0-10356 GCA_011634745.2 Catotricha subobsoleta
CTGTGAAAATATATGTACTGGCCTTTTTTTTTGAACCTGGGAACATCGAATTTTTTTTTTTCCTTTTTTTTTTTTTTAATTTTTTACAAAAATGAAGTCGTGTACCAAATAATTGGCAGCTTGTTTTCATATAGAGAACGCGTATAGACAAAAAACGCGAGTGGTCAATTTGACCCACTTACTGTGTATTAAGGACTTTTTTTTGGCAGTGCATAAGGGTTAAAAAGATTTTAAACTAACTACCATACTTACATTATGCACAAAACCTTCTTTATTGATAAATATTATAAATATTATTTTGTACAACTGCTTAAAAGTAAGTGTTTATGCAAATGCATTTATGGCCGTTATTAGTTATTACCAATCTGGATAATAAGAAATCCTGGATTTTTCGGATATTAAATCACCGATTTTCTCGATTACCATTCGAGTTAGTAATAACGACCCTTAGCTTAACTACCCTAATATATATAATTATAATATAATATAAAACGAGAAAATAATCATGTTTCCACCCACATCATAAATTCTGTCTTCATTTTTTTTTTTTTTTTAATATTTGAAATGTCATATAAAATTTTAATTTAATGAGCTTTTTATTCAATTTCCTCTCACCAAAATTGGTAATCAAATTTAAATGTTATGTAGTCAAATTCATAATGCAATAAAATGCTGAATGGTCGATCACAGATGGGCAATATAAAAGTTTAGAAAAAAAAATAAAATAGAACACATTAATAATAAATCATTTATTTTGGTATATCCTTGACATTACGTTACCTAAGAGCCCGGAGCTACGGGCGGACTGAAAACTCCTGGGCAAATGTATTTTGATTTTTCTTTTAATTTATGGATACTTTGATAAATGATAGAGTTTTAATAATAATAATAATTAATCATACTTGATTATGTACCGCAAATGAAAAGTTTTTTTTTTTGAGGTGGCGGATGGGATATGATGTCATGGTTCATGGGTATTTTTTGTATGCGATCTTTCTTTTAGAAGTTATTAAAATTTGGGGAGTTATTTCGTGGGAAGCCTATCAATTGACACTTAGGCGCTGTTCATATATTACGTAACACGAATTTAACCATTTTTTAACACCCCCTCCCCCATTATAAGAATTCGTAACAAATTTCCAGACTCCTCCCCCCCTAGTTACGTAACAGAATATCCAAATTTTTAAATTATTGAAGTAAAATTCTAAAAAATGATGTTATGTAACATCGATGGATGTTACCCAACATAACTCGACGTAACACTTTAACAAACCCCCTCCTTCCCATTAGAGCGTTACGTAATATATGAACAGCGCCTTATCGCAATACACGAATATTTTTTTTTCGTCAATGATTGCAATATAATATACATATATAAAAAATCCTATAATCAAAGAAAAATTCATATTAAAAAAAAAAAGTTACATCTTATCTGGGACACCCTCTGTATGTATGGCAAATCTTATTATAATTTATTTATTTATATTATTTAGGTAAGTAACTACGGAATATCGTATCCAAGAAGAACAGCCAGCTAATCGATATACCAGCGCCACTTGGTTCTAATGTTATGATACCATGTCTAGCTTTCTGCGTTTCATACAATATTGAATTAATTTAAGTACCCATGTCGAATGGTATATTTATATCAGCTTCTTTAACTTACTTAGCTATTGCCATTTCTAGCTCAGATTAAACCGTTTGATTGTCTTGAAATTATACATATTAAAAATATTATTCATCTACAATGATCGAAAATGACTTTTTTTTTGTTCCATGGTGTCTAGTGAAAATTTGTTGGAAAAGAAAAAAAAAATGTTGAGTCTATTTGTTTTTTTTTTATTCCCCCTCTGTTCCGACCCCCTTTTATACCTAAAAATAGTTATTAACTTTAAAGCGAGTTTAGGGGGTGAATAAGGAATGGTGGAAATTTAACTTCTTCTATAAAGTTTTAAAAAATTATGTTATGCGTCTAGTTTGATTTGTGCACACCATAAATTTGGTCTTCATATCACTCATACTCAGATCAGATAATACAATAACATAATACGTACTTTTTTTGTGATTAGAGAAAAATTTCGATATTCTCAATTTGACAATCTTAAAATAAAAGGACTTTTATTTATTTTATAGAAAGTCTAAAATATAAAATTAGCTGGTGGTTACTTATCTTTTCATACTTATGCTTAGGACACACGCTATGATTATTATGGTATGATTACCATACTCTAAAAAAAAAAATCATTCACAAATCATTTCACGCTAAAAATAGACTTTTTTGACCCCCCCTCCATTGTCACGATATGTCACGCTTGGTGAACCCCCTTCCTTAAGAATGCACCATCACAAGAAGAGGGGGGTCGTTTTTTTGCTTGACATTATTTGTGAATGGCCCCTTAGACTATGATAATCATAGCGTGTGTCCTAGGTATTAATATTGAATCTGTATTTACACTGATAAAAAAAAATTGATATTAAAAATATTGTGAAAGTTGTTTTGTTTACTGTTTTTTTTCTTTTAGTCAATGCCAGTAGCTGCAAGCACTATAAGTTTGTTAATGTTATCATTAGATCGATACGCAACAGTTAAACATCCCCGACTGGCTCAATTACGTCAACGTCGCTTTTTACCCGATGTTTTAGCAGTTGGAGCATGGATTAGTGCCATTATAGTAAGCGTTCCAATTTTGATAGCGTACAAAATAACAACATCAAATACACCATTATCAACAACACCAATAACAGTAAATTACATTTCAAACACAACAAATACATCAGAAATAGATTTCAGTTCTCTATCAGAGCACAGTTTCAATAAAATTATTACAAAAACGACAACCTCATGTCAACCAGATTATGGCTCAATTCAATTACATAATATTTTCATAGCCATTCATATATTTTTTGTATTCATTTTTCCCGGCATGGGTGTTTTACTTAATCATTTGGGTGTACGAAAAAAATTATGTGCACTATCGTTAACGGCACGTGCTGCTCACGGTGAGTAAATTAATATAAAATAATGTTGTGTATACCTTGCGACGCGCTCTACGATAATTTCACAATATCGAATGAAGCAAAAACCGATATTCAGTTAAACATTTTCATAAATTTTAAATTAGGTGAATTACCATTGCCAATGCCAATATTACGACGACCAACACATATGATAATTGTAACGGGCTTGGCAAATGCGGCTGCTGTACGAGATGATGACAGTTCGAATGATGATAATCAACAAAAAGGTGAAAAAAGATTTATGATGGGGTCAACGAAAATGAGACAAACACCACGAACACCCAGGTAACATTTTTCTAAATTTTAATTTTTATTCACAAGCGTTGTTTGTTTTTATATTATGTATTCCTACCACTTTGAACTATAAAAAAAATCACTCTCAACTGTCATTTCTATTCATTCTTGTGTGATTCGTTGGAATAAAGATGTAAAAATTCGTACGTCTTTAAATCTTTAAATTTATTTCAAGCAAATTATCAATATATCTGTGTAACAATAAAAGATCATTTATATACCTATTCTATACTCTTAGTAGAACAATTATGAGACATACAAAGCAGAATTTAGAATGTTTGCCAAATATTGTGTAATAGTTAAAGGGTTAGCCTTAACACTTTTTTATTATCATCAAATTTTCAATATTTAAAAAATATACATGTACAATTAATAGAAATTTAGCTATTTCTTATCAGTACAGGACAGGAGATAAGAAGGGTGTCATCGTTGATCTGGCATTAGGTGCTATCTGCAAATGTCACAAATAGCATAAGGATGTATAATGCTCTTCGACTTCGTATCATATGCAGATAGCTGCTAATGCTTTTCGTAGCATTTGTAGATAGCACCTAATGCCAGATCAACGACGGTGTGATGATTTTGAATTTTTAGATCTTCCTGCGTAAAGTAAAATCCGTTCATTATTATATTTATGGCTAATTTTGTACAACTCTTCAAAAATACTAAAATAACTAAAATCTAAACAATCTCAGGAAAACCTATTATTTTTTAATTAATCAAAGAGGTAAATTTATGCTTAATTTTTGATTAATTTCTTGTAGATATTTGCTAAATCTAGTGATAATCTGGTAATTTTGATAAATTTAAACTCCTTGTAATTCCACATCCAACGGGTGATCATTCATCAAAGATCACTAATTTCTGAGATATTGTAGTTTGAATTTCACGTTTTTCGCATTTTTGGTGTACGAAATTTTTTTAGTGTCACCAACTATAACTCGAAAACTATGCGCCAATTTCAGCTACCGCAAGGCAATGAGCATTAAGTTAAACATATTTATAATCAAATAAGTAAGCAAAAAAAAAAAAGAAGAAAAGTTTGTATTAGAATTAAAGAAAACTCTACAAGACGGCAGAAAATAAGAGCATAAAATCCGGTTTTTGTGATTAAAATAAAAGATATTAAATTTGTTTGAGTTTACTTAAAATATCAATTTCGAAAAATGTTAGTTGAATTTAAATGAAACGTATTTTTAATGTTTTGATCCTATTTTTAGGGCATAATTCGCTAATAAAAAATAATTTTAATTTCTGCTCGATTATCTGCCGTCATGTAGGAGGTATTTTAAAACATAATTCAAAGTATTGAAAAAATAAATGTTACGATGATTTATCTTTAACTCAATGTCAAAAATTGTACAAGTTTTTTTTTTTTATATAAAAAGAAAACTTTGCTATAAAAAAAAAAGTTCTTCGCTTTTTTTTGTTTTTTTTTTAATGAAGATTTTATCATAGCCAGTAAACAGAAATTTCTTCACTTTTTAGATATGTGTGTATAGAAATAATATCAATTGCTATAAGACTTCATCTTTTCAAATGATATATGACTTTATTTGTCAATTTTTTTTTTTCATGCGAAAAAAAAAAACAAAAATGAAAAATTTTCTATTTCTTGTTAGATAAAAATTTTCGCTGTTATAGCAATAAACAATTTCTAGCCAAATTGTGTTTTGTGAATAATTCTCATTCCAATAACTACCCCAAAATCTTTTATTTCTAATTTAATTTTGAACTCTTTGCGCTAAAAAATTAAATTTCCCAACAGAATTTGCGTTTTAATTTTCCTATTCAAAAACAATATAAATTGAAAAGGAAAAAGCTAAATATTTTATTGTAGGCGGCACCAACAATTAATAAAAAGAAGAAAAAAATAAATAAATAAGTAAATAGAAACCACGATCTAACAATTAAATCAATTATAATATTTTAAAAAGCTATTTTGCATACTTTCGAAGAAAATTCAAGTGATTTTTCTCTTGCTTAGATAATTCAATTCAGTTACCGGACAACATTTTTCTTTTTTTTTTTTTCTTCCTTATTTTCATACAATTTTCTTGGCCAAATTGTGTAGAACTTTAAACATTTATACCCACAAATAAAAAAAAAAAAAATATAAATCTAAAAATATAAAATCGGCAATTTTATTTTCCTTTGGGAATTACCTTTTATTCCATTTACGTTCACGATTGCAAATAATTATTTGGTTGGATGGATATTGCTTCGTTTTTTTTTTTATTTTGTTGTCGCAATAATAAGTAAGTATACACTATACTTACATATATTCCTAGAAAGACGTCATAATACTGAGAATATAGAAACGGTCGTGTATTCCTTTTTTTTTTCTTTTTCTTTTTTTTTTGTTTAACGACATTGATGCTACTGATATAAAAATTATATATAGTTAATGATGAACGATTTTTTGTTTTTTTTTTTTTTTTGTTGCTTTCGTTTTTCGTTTCTTGATTATTTCTTTTGAACTTTTTATTCTTGTGCTATCATCGGTGGTTGCTTTCTACAATGTACACACACCTCCCTCTGTGCTGTTTATTTGATGTTGTCGTAATGTCAACAAATTGAATGAAAACGCTTTAATTGGTTTTTGTTTCATTATATATTGTGTTTATTTGTTGTAAATGTTTTTATAGTGAAGTTCTAACTTATCGTCTTTTAAGGTTATGAAAAGAAAATAACTTTGTATAGTTAAAGCAATATTATCACAACCTTATTAAACATATAGATAGATAGAGATAAAGACAAAAAAAAAGAAGAAGAACAACCAAATTACTTTTTTACAGCCATCATTGACCAGTACTTACTTTTTTTTTATTTTTTTATTTTTCTGTTTTTTATATAAGAAATTGATGCTCTGAATTTTACAGTTGAAGAAATTTCATGAAAATATTTTTAAATCAATAGAAATTTGTAAATGGGTTTTGATTTTAAATATATTCAAGTTCAAGTTAGTGGAAATCAATTAATTGTTACTTTGAAACAACTTATTTCTATGGGATATATAGCCGAAAAAGTAAACCGCATATAGAAAATATGTTTGGTAAAGTAATGTGAAATGTTTTTATCGTATAGCTGTGTGTGATGGAAAATCGAGTAATGCTGGAAGATGTATATCCACACTGTTGAGACATTAATTTATTCATTGAATTTCTCATCCGGAAACAGAGATACATTTAGTTTTTGCTATAGGGTTCTAACTCAGATAATATTACAAATTTTTCAGGCGATACTTTCACTCAGAAGATTAAATTTGATCGAAAAACATTCTTTTAAACAATTGTGAGTTATTACTACAATATACATGTAATATTGCGTTGCGTAATAGGCAGTTAGGGCAAATGGCGTGAACGTAAGCGTGTTTAAGACGTTGGCGTGAACGTAGAAGTGTCAAATTTCATGGAAAAAAAATAAAATTCGAGGAGAATAAACGAAGTTTGACCATAACATTTTCGTAAATTACGTCAGTTATATTTAACGCGACATTATGGTCAAATTCCGATTATTTTATGTCGAATTTTGTTATGTTTTTGAATCTTTTACGTTTCACGCCAACGTCTACGCTTTACGTTCGCATGTCATTTGCCTTAACTGCCTAATATATGAAAACTAATGTATAGATCAATTGCATTATACATATGTGAAAATATATGCAAGCCCATAAACGTCACGATTGCTTTAAAGAATGTTTTTCGATCTGATTTTACCTTCTGGATGAAATTTTTGTCTGAAAAGTTTGTTATACTTACATATTTTCATGATTTAGAATCCTAGTTTTTGCTTTGATGACTAAGTTTGGAGTCGTTTTTAAATAGGTTATTCTGCTGATTAGTTTTGACAACATACCAAAATATATTTTATTTTTATTTCATACTTCAAGTTATTTCAATATTGCACAATTCTGATTCCTCATCTATATATTTAAGTATATACTGTATCTGAAACATATGATTTTTATCTTTATTCTTTACACAGAAATCCATTGAATTTTGTTGATTCATTGAAAATAATTGAACTTTTCGTGATTATTATTTGCAGAATAAACGGCATATAAACTATACGATTTTCATTTTCTTATTAAACTGAAAAGCTAAAAGCACAATTTCTTATCTATATATTGAATGCACACAAGAAATGCGATTAAACATATGTATAACTTATAAAAACTTTTGCTGATTATGAAATTTATATCATTTCTAGGTCATTACGTTATGGTCACAGCATAAAATCACACTCAAAAGGTGGAGAAAGAGTACCACCATCAGAACTACCATTACCACAAACATCAACATTACGTTCTAGACGACGATTAGCTAATATGTTGGTAGCCGCTTCTATTATTTTTGTATTTTGCTGGTCACCTCACGTTATTTGCTTTCTGTGTTTGGAATTGGGTGCAACCAATAAATGTTCAAAGTCAATAACCGATTACAGTTTATTACTAGGTAAGTGTGTATTTGTACAATTTATTTCGACATAGAAAAAAAAAAAAAAACTAAAAATAAAAAATAGATATGAAGAAGCATTGTGTAGACAATAAATTGAGTTTATTTTTGAAGGTTATGCACATTCAGCTTTAAATCCAATATTGTATTGGGCATTAAATCATAATTCACTGCGACAATCATCGTTTTTGCTGCGCTTGACAACAGTACAGCGATTCTTACGAACACATTTACGTGACAAAAATCATCAGCCGCCACCATCATCAACAAATGAAGCGGCCCTAGGACCATTTAATCCACGGTACGTACATATGGCAACCATTATAATCAATCTTTTTGATTTTACATTTTCATGAATATTAAAAACTTCTATTAATATTAATTTTTTAGATATATAAAAGCAAGACCACAACAGCAATATCATGCACCACCTGCCTCTTCACATTTCTTATATTAAAATTCATGTTTTACTTCATTTTTGCAAAAAAAAAGTTTTTTTTTGGTTTTGAAATTTGTTTTTTTTTTTTTTTGCAATTTGAAAATATTCGTTTTTTTTTCTTACAACATCCTTAAGTTTTTTTTTTCTTACAAAAATGAAGTTGTGTACCAATCAATCCATTGGCAGCTTGTTTTTCTTCTTTGGTTTTTTCCGGTGTATATTTTTATTTATACTCGCAGACGTGTGTACAAACAATATATGCAATAAGAAACATTTTAAATTAAATAAATTAACATTAAAGTAAGAAAAAAAATGAAAGGAAAAGAAAACCGAATGTGAGAAGCATTTTCAGTGATTTGTTTTTTTTATTTAACGAATATTTTCAAATAGCAAAAATTTGGAGTAATGTTAAAAAATTATGCGGGTCTTTTAAAATAGATAATTAACGGGGCCAATTTGGTCTAATAATTTTTTTTTGTGTTCTATTAAATTTTTTTTTCTGTATAATTTCAATTGTCAGTTTTTTTTTTTTTTATTTCTTTGAACGTCGTAAATTCAAATCAAATGCATATAGTTACATAGTAGAATATATTTTTATCTATCAATATATGTAATGAATTTAAGCATAAGAAAAATATGTATAAAACGTATATATTTTTCGGTGTTAATCTGCCATAAACTTTACAGGTGCCATGTTTTCTATCGAAAACGTATGTCTATTTAGTTAGTTATCCATTCTAGAATAGTTTAATATAGAAATAACAAGAGATAACTCTTAATTCTTTTAACATAAAATAAATAAATATTTACAAAAAAAAAAAAAAATATATAATAAAATGTAAATCAGGTTCCTCTTTGAAACCCACATATACTTTTGTGATTCTAATTATTGGTCGCACAATTGGTGGCCAAAAATTGTGAACCTTTAATTTAAACGAAATTAATTCAAATTAAGCGAAAAATCATAAAATACTATAAAAATAACACATAACTTTTTCAACATCTACCATTCAAGCATTCAACCAATGTTCTAGATGGGCTACAAAATATTCCGAAAAAAAAAAAAATTATAATTCATTCAATTACCTTTAATACCCAGTTCCAAAATACCCCCAATCATCAACCGATAAATCGGCTATTAACATAAGTTAATACATATAGACCATAATTTATTCTCTATGTAATCTATAAGTTTATCAAACACATAGATAAATGGTTAAAGTGTAATTATGCGTTTCGATATTTACTATATAATAAGTGCCATGGCGAAATGAAAATGAAACACAGACAATCTTAAAGGGTTCAATATAAATAAATGCTTAAATGCTTGTTGAAGTATTTTTCTTCTTCTTCTTCTTCTTATTTTTTTGTTTCTCTCTCATTTGTTTTTCTGTACTGATTGTTGCTGCTTCTCAATTCTTAAATTACAATAGGCCTGTTTTTTTCGCAATTTAATTCTATACGGGATTAGCGTGGTTGAAAAAAACGATTTTAGTATTAATGTTTTTCATTTTAAATATTGGTAACATTGGCATATGTCAAATATGATTATAAAAAATCAAAAAATGTTTGTTGTAGCTGAGTGATATCTAAGTCTAAACTCTAAAGTCAAAGAATATAGATAATTAACATGAATGAATTTGAAAGTACTAGTAGTAGTAGTAGTAGTGATTCATTGAGTGATTTCCTGAAATCGTCATCATCTTCATCTAATTTTTTATCGTCAGATGAACAAATTGAGCAAGAACATGCTGTGATTCAAAACTTTCAAGAAACGATAAACAACTACAGTGAAGACGATTTTAAATCACACTTTCGCATGAAACGAGCGACAGTTCATTATTTGATTGGTAAAATTGTTTTTTAAAAACATATTACAATTAAAATTAATTGTAATCAAATTTCAGATGAATATAAACGTTCAAACTTTATACCAAATCAAGATGGTGGTGGACGCGAAAGGATTGGTGCTGAATCTGAAATTTATTTATTCTTATGGTATATGAGTAATACTATAACGTTCCGCCAATTAGGTAATCTGTTTGGTATTGCAAAATCGTCTGCTTGGACAGTTGTGAAAAGAACAATGGAATGGATTATATCAATTGCACACGAATTTATAAGATGGCCAGTAGGTGATGAAATGCA
>JAABKK020057753.1:0-10352 GCA_011634745.2 Catotricha subobsoleta
GGCTGCCCCCTTTTAGGAGAAAATATGGTCAGGCTGGGGAACATGTGACGCCAGCCTGACAATATTTAATTTTTAAAATACAGTCCATATCCTTGTCAAGCTATTCATTGGGGTATTAATGGGCTTATAGAAAACGTTGGCCAACCTAAGAATATTCTCAGGCTATATCTGGTAGACTTCATTGGAAAAAGGCTGGAGAAAATGAGACGCCAGTCTGTCATTTTTTTTATTTTGACAGGCTGGTGAATTTGTGACGCCAGCGTGACAATATTTTCAATTTTAGTTCCTTAAGATATAGCGTATAGCCGCTATTTAATGTTTTTATTTCTAAAATATTTTTGTTTTTTTTTTAAATATATCAAACCATCAATTTTTTTAAAATTATTAATGTTATTTCAACAATTATAAAAATAAATTTATTGTCAGGCTGAAGTCACATATTCAGGCTGGCGTCAAACTTTCTCCAGCCTTTTCCAAATAAAGGCTACCAGATATAGCCTGAAAATATTGTTAGGTTGGCTAACGGTTTTTATTAACCCCTCAATACTCAATACCATAATGGACAGCCTGACAAGGATATGGGCTGTAATTTAAAAATTAAATATTGTCAGGCTGGCGTCACATGTTCCCCAGCCTGACCATATTTTCTCCTAAAAGGGGGGCAGCCTGACAGTACTTTTAGGATACCCACCACATCCTCTGAATATTCCATTTGTTCAATATACAGCCTGACAATATTGTCAGACTAGCGTCACAGACGCTAGATATAAGATCCTCAATAAATCAATAAACAAAGAATATTTATCTAAGTCGGACTTAACTAATTTACATGTTTCTTTTTTCATACAATAATAAGTATAATAAAACAATCTTATACTTAATATATTTACATATTTGAATATATCAGAAACGAAATATCCCTGTGATTGTATTTCAAATTCAATTTGTTGTTGTTGTTGATGATGTTACAGCTGTACTAGTATAAATAAACATCGAACACGTTGCGACATCTCTTCGAAATGAATTTTACTAGAAATTGTTTGCATTTTTTTTTTATTATTATGATTTGCCTTATTTTATTCTATACAAAGTTTAATAAAAACATTTATTTAAATTAAGAACGCCTAATGGTTTTTTTTTAAAAAAAAAAAAAATTTAGCTTTTCTGCGTTATGTTATTTATTATTTGAAATGCGATATTATAAAATTATCATTTGTGTATTTTGTTAGTTAACAAAAAATACGTTAATTTTCATGCTTTTGCCACTTTAAAATTGCATTGATAATTGATTCAAATAAATTCTAAGACAAATAATTAATATTTATCGACAAGAAAATAGGTTTCAAATCAAATTATAAATGAACCTAAAAGTAGTCAATTTATATATTTATAGCTCTGCCCTTAATTTAGTGTTTTTTATTTTTAAATTCTATTAAATTATAATTTAATTTTTTAAATAAAAAAAATAAAAAAAATCAAAAATATTATAAAACTATAATATTCGGCGGTGTATTAGAGAATTTGCGAAATGTATGTAGATAGTTATTGTAGACGTTAATGGGTACGTTGATAAAAATGTTAGTTTTAATTTTCGTACTGAAACTGTGAAAGTATGTGAACTTATGTATGTATAATAAGACTTTATATGCATTTAGAGATAGCTCATTTAGCTTAATAATCAAAATAAAATTAGTATGGGCATGCTATTGATATGATTATCAGCGTCCGTTAAAACGAATTACAATTTTTTTTGGTTTAAACATACATTTATATGCACATATTCACGATTTACAATTTTCATTTATTTAAATTTCATACTGGTTTTCTTTTCTGTATTGGACCAGGTCATATATATATCAAATTTATATTTATAATATTAATTAATTTTAAATATTAATATCCGTATCATCTTGAAAAACCTATAAAAATTATATCAAGAACAGTACTTTATTCATTTTGCACGAAGTTCTGTCTCATTCACAATTTTTCATTCGTTAGAAAAATTAAAAAAATATATATAAAATTGTGTTGTTTTAAATTATATTATTACCGCACACACAGCATGAAGAAATTCAAAGCAAAGAAAAAAAAACGAATATAAAGTACTTTATAAAACCTTACCTACAATACTAAAAATGTGTAGGTAGAGAAAAATTTCATACACAATAATATATTTATATTTATATATTAAATGAATGTGTTCTCACGCCACACAATATTCATGATAATACAGAAATACACATATATGAATACATAAATTGTATATACTTGATGTAAAGTAAATGAAATTTTTCTTTTCTTCCTTTTTCGTTGGGCATATATATTTAATCTGTGAGCTCTGTACATATAATGAAACAAGCAACAACAACTCTGGGGCAATTCACTAATCAGACAAAGGATCCGCGCGCGATTTCGTTGTATTGAAGATATATTAAAAAAAAAGAGAAAAAAAAAACAGTAGAACGTATTATGCATAATCATATACGACTGAAGGTACCCAATAATTAAAATTGATGTTTGATGGGCTTTTATATTTTTCTTTCATTTGTTTTTTTTTTTTATTTCAATATATATGACTTTCCATCATGTTAAATATAATAGACTTGTTCGTTACTGATACTTGAATTTGTATTAAAAATTTAATTGCAACCTTCACGTTAAATGAAGCTGAGAATTTGTATTTCTTTTCTTTTTGTAGTAAGAGGTAGTTGTATGCGACTGTTAATGAAATGTCGAGTCAAATAGATAATATTTTGAATTTTTTTTAAATCGAAAATAAACTATAATGTTTATTTTGATGATTGATCAATATTCGATTTTTATGTTTTTATATAACGAAGAATTCTTTTTTAATATGACAGAAGAATTCGATAAGTAGAATCCTGTAGAATGACCGAAAATTGGTTATTTGGGTGAATTGGTCAGTAGATTTTTCTGCATCTCTTGTTTTGCAAACTTTTTAAATGCCCTTCGTCCCAAGGGATCAAATATCCGGGAACCAGAGTAAGAATAATTAGATTCACTATATGATGGAAGTGGGAGAAAATGGATACACATAAACACAGGTATAATATTGGGAATGAGCATATTAGAACTCAGTAATTCCCACTGAGTACAAATTCAAAAAAAAAAATTGGTCACGTAGACCCTCCATGATTCTCACACCACTTTTTAAGCTTGCATGGGCTCTAGCTCTAGGCTATCATTTTTAGACGATATTATATATGGGTGGGTTCTCATGAGCGAAGTAGGTGTGAAGTACAAATGGAATTTAACCGGTAAGTTAATATAAAAATAGTGTATTAGAAATTCTCATTTGATACGATGGTCTTTCTATGAGTGTTCGTTCTAAAGGTTAGTACTATTTACATATGCTTTAAAAATTTAGAAATTTATTTTATAGGTATTCGACAAAAAAACAAAATATTTTCTAGGTTTTCCTGAGATCTCAATCCACATACTTTTACTTTGAGTTCAGCGCGATGTTTTCAATCTTACTATATGTGTCATAGGTAACTCTATACTGGCTTTTGCTACTGAAAGACCGATTATATTGAAGCTCACTTTTTAATTTATTAAGATATTCATGTTACTTTCATATTCAGATATTTTTATTAAATCGATTTATAAAAAAAATAAGACAACATTTTCACACAGATAGTTAGTTATATATATTTAAAATATATCTTTTATATTTCAGAACTATTATCGTAAATTATTTTTCTGAAGGATATGTTCTTTTATTATGACATATTGCCATACAGCAATTGCATTTCGTTATAGGTAAATAAATGTTCATGTCCCCTACTTGTTTTCAGATCGCCACCAGCACCAAAAACGGCACACAATAAAATATTTATTATTTCCGTTTTTCGTTTTCATCATCATCATAACATTAAATATTATATAAATTGTAAGTTTATATTATTCATTTCTTCTTTTTTTTTTTTTCATTATTTTATTATATTTTGTGTAAGTATGTTTAGTTGATTTATAAAGCAATTTGCGGTCCAGACAAAAAGATCCGACAATCAAGAAAATGGTTGAATGGCAACGAAATTATATCACATATAGTAGTAGTTCATTGTAAAATGGAATATGAAAATATTGTAGATAACAATAAATAATTTTTGTATATTATTTTGATTGGGAGCTGCGGTGGTGCTGATGTGTGCTGTTTAATTTTAATAAACATCTCATATTATTAATATATTCGTACTAAAAATGGTTATTGTAGAAGAAAATTCTTCATAATTCTTCATAATTCTATCTTCAAACAGATCCAATATCCATTTTATTATGTAAAGTTTATAACGCCAGTGATCATTAAATTATAAAGACATGTCTAGCAAAATTAAATGTGGTTGATGAATTCAGAAAAACATTTTGTGCCGAAATTTATGTTTTGGGTTACCAAGAGGCAACAGAATTTGTGCAGTGGCAATCTACTGCTGGCGTGTACACGTACACACAAAAAACAAAACAAACAAACAACTTAATATGTCCTCACGTCAACGACGTTTATTATCAAATTATTTGAATTTTTGAATTTTAGCCCACAAACATTAATATTGTGTCGCATGTAGGTGTTCAATTACATAATCGCGGCGAACCCTTAAATTTTTCATTCCATTTTTTTCGTTTGTTTTAAGATTTGTTTTATTATGCGCCACATATATTTATTTATGCATGCAGTTTTCTGTGTGGCTTTGGCTATGCAATAATTAAAGTTAGTGGTATTTCGAAATCAAAGAAGGTAAATGGTACTCTCTGGAATTTCAATGGGTTTTTTTTATTTTGCTCAGTGCATATTTTCCACACACGCACACACACACACACTCTGGATTATTGAACAATAATAATAATAATAATATTAAAAATATATATTATTATTAAAGCCACGACAACGAAGACGACGACGAAAATAATAATAATAATAAGAGAACAAAAATCTTTGCGCTGACAAAACGAAAGAAAAAAGTCCATTCAAATGGTTATGTGTACATTTACTTTTGTTTTCCAGACAAAATTATGCAAAACGACAACTAAAAAAAGTCTGGTATGCAAGGTCCAGAAACCGGTATTTAATACTAAAAAATTTCTTCGTTTTCAACATTGGCACAAGTTTTTAGTATATTTTTCATATATTTACAGTATGCGTAGTCCGGTAAATGAAGACATTGCAGGAACAAGATGTGACACTGCTGAATGATTCTGTGTTCATATATTAGAAAATATGTTTGAAGGAAAACATGTTCGCATAAGACACTTTCATTCAGTGACACTTTTATTAAAAATTATGTCGATAAAAAAATAGAATTGACCAACAAACATAAACCAATTTGTTATATATGTCTATATATAATACAATACATATCCTTCAGTACTTGCAAATACAGTTCATCTTCCGTTTAATTAAATACGCAACGACTGGTGTAACTGGTACTTGGAATTGTTAAAAGAGATGGTATTTATAAAAGTAATAAGAAGAAGAATGGTATAAAGCAATAAGCATATTATATTCATATACAAATATATATTGCATCATTATATGAAGAGGAAAACTGAAGAGAACACACAAAGATTATGGTTCGTTCTAAAAAAAAAAAAAAAAAGAAACACATCTAAAGAAATATGGTTAGTTTGGCTAAAGATACCTCTTATACAGTTTCACATATTATAAAATAAATAACTTAATATTGGCTTTGGAAAGTTTCGGTATCATCGGTTTTTTTTTGTAAATTTAAAAAAAGCGGCGGAATGTTTTACATATTATTTTATAAATAATAATAATACACTTGCAACCAAAACACATTTACCATCAAATCTTTATTTTCTTATCCTTTTTCCTTTTTTCTTAATTTTTTTTTTTTTCTTTAACATCATTTTATCTTTTTTCTATAATTTGGTTTGGATTTTCTGCAAACGCGCAATGTGTTTATATTTGATCACCTCTTTAACAAAATACTTCTTTTATAATGGATGATGGTCATGATGATTATATGATGATAGTATATAGTGTACTAAAGTTATTTGAAAGCATTTTGTCTGACCGGGTACATAAATATAAAGCTGAGCCGTTCAAAAAAAAAAATAATAATAATAATAATAACAAAAGTACAAATCATATGTAGGTACATCATGATCAACATAACATATAATAATATAGAAAATATATTTAGTGAATAAATAAGGAGAACATTGAGAAGAATAAGAAGAAAATGACGACAAACCAACCAGCCAGCATCAGTAAAAGTATATGATGCAAATTAATTTCATTCATAATTTCCCACATCTGAATGGCTAAAAGCAGCACAACAAGTAAATATGAAAGAATAAAAAAATAAGGAAGAAAAGAAAAAAAATTGAAAAATGAGAGAAAAAAAAACATTACGCCGCGTACCATCAACAACTATAACCAAATATACCGACCAAAACACAGACCATAAAAGCGAATAAATATATATTTAACACGCATTTTTGTTTATTTTATTAAAGACGTTCATTCGTATGGATATACACAATCATCATCATATCATATTGTGAATTGTGATGTGAACATGAATATGCACTTGTTTATTTATATATTTTGAAAGTAAAATAAAAAATAAAAAAAAAAATAGAATTATGATTGTTCAAAAATACCATAAAATAAATGATTATGTACTACAATGCTCTTGTAAAATAAAATTTAATTGAACAATGTGATGCGAATCTTTTTGGAAGGAAAATCATTCAATATACATACTTGTTTTTTTTTTGTATTTATACATACGTCTTCGTATACACAATATGATGCTGTCTATTTGAGACCCATAAAATTATTATTCTATATAAAATGCAATATTATATGTGTATTATAAGTATGACAGCAAGTAAAGACTAAATGAACTAACCGACAATATTTTTATATCAATAATAAAAAGAAATAAAAATGTTCTTAAACTAAATAAATTAAGTGAGTCATATTCATATATGAATGAAATTGAATGCTCTTTATTACTTTTTCTATTTTTATTTTTTTGTTGTTGTTGTTGTTGTTTAGCATAGGGAATATCTCTGTTCAGAACGTTTAGAAATTAGGTTAATTGATTACTTTTGCTTTGGTAAAGGTTAAGTTTGCATTATTCTTATACAGAAGTTATTAAATTTATGTCCTTCCAGCTTGACCATAACCACGGAAAAACTATGGAATTTTGTTAATATTTTTTTTATATATATAGGATTTATTATTGTATTGCAGATCGCAAGTGATGAAATGCTTAAAATAGAAAAGCAATCAAAATTAATTTAACCAAATTTTCAGTTGAGAGATACATGATGAATACATACATTCATTTGGACACGCTTTTGTTTTTTGGGTATGGCGGTGGTGAATTTCAAAAATTGAGGTAGGGCGATAATTTTAATATATTTTCTACAAACAAAATCATGAAAAAACCGGTGGTTTTTCTTTTTAAAAGATACCAAAACAAGGCAAGAATTATTTACAAAAAGACATACTATTTTCTGTTCAAAAACTTTAAATAACTACTATTTTCTCCAAAATCGAGGTAGGCAATTTTTTTTTCACAATCTCAAAAAAAAACTACGTCATTACGTACGGTACGGTATTGATCACCAATATCCATTAAATCCTGAAAAAATCCAAGTGGTAAAAAAAAAAATTACGAAACCAATACTTTACAGAACTCGCATGGTGAATAGGCGCGAAATTAGGACGAAAGTGTATGAAAAATTGGAAAAAAAAAGGACCAAATTTTTAAGAACATATGAGAAAAATAAAGTTGAAAAAAATGTGAAAGAGAAAAAGTTCTTTCAGTACAGAAAAGCGAACAAAGTTGTTCAATGTGGTGAAATTGCAAATTAATTTTTATTGTTCGATAGATATTTAGCTGTCGAACAATATATGGATCAATGTTCGATTTATAGAAAATAGCTCTCCAAACGGCTGTCCACATAGTGCATATGCACTACATACATTAGTGACAAAATTATGTTATTAATTAAGTTATGTAAGTAACAGCAATATCATGAATATCCACAAAATTCAAATCATATTTTTATAAATGACTTATCATTAAAACACTGGAAAGTACTCAAATATATTTATAATTGTGCAGGAATATAATCATAATGGTTCATTGGGATATCTTTTATTAAAAACAAAACATTCGGAAATTATAAACAAGTCTAAACCTAGTTTAATTTTCAATTTAATTCGAAGTTCACCCAAATGCTTTTTTATCGGAATGTGCTGAAGATAATTAGTGATTGCAGAATATCATCATTATTTATCCACTGCAGTTACGCTTCATTATTTCATAACATTAGAACTCAGGAAAGAACGCAAATCTACTCATAATTGAGGAAAAAAAACATAACATGATCGTATATAGTTATTTTTTTCGGTATAGCTCAATTTTAAGGTACTTAATTTTTTTTAACAAACAAAACAAACAAACACAATCGTATAGAAAAAATCAATATCAATAAGAGACCTGTACGGGCCGACCCGCGGGATTTCATATTTTACAACATAGCCAGACATGGTAGTGTTCCTCTCTATATCTTGTATATTAACGAATTTCATAAGAATAATACGCGATTTCAAATCTGAATCTAACTCTAAGATCAGCTTTATTCTACCTGCAGCACTTACAGGCCAAAATTACTTTAAGCCTGTGTGTGATGCAGCCAGAATAAACAGAAGCTGATCTTACAGTTGTATACCGATTTGGAATCGCATAATATTCTTCTAAAATTCGTTCATATACAAAACATAGAGGTGATAGCACTACTCATGCTTACTAGAATATGAAATGTGCCTGCGGAGCGGCCCGTACTGGTCTCTGACATCAACTTTCAGAAATGAGATCTAATTTACTGACCATTCGACGGGAGTCATCATTATCAACGTATATGTTTCGTGTTATTATCGTCATTTTAAATTATTATATTGCAGACTTCCTTTCTATAAACATTTGCATCAAAATCATTATTTAGTAATAAAATTTTATCATTTAGTTGCTCTGCTCTAGACGTTTTGCGAATGTCTGAAATAGAAATCATTAATACAGTTTTCAAGTTAATAATTGAATTTTTAATTATACCTTCGCCTTTACGGAATGCATAGAATTTAGCACTATCAACAATATGTAAATATCAAATTGATATTATCAATAACACTTTGTAGGTTCAACTAAATTCAAATTTCTTTAAAATAGCAGCGAAATTGGGAACCGTACAGAAATACATTTGAATTCTTAAATTTAAAATGTGAATTTAATGAAACGTATTTCACTTAGGATAATGACTGTTATATATGAGATCAATAAATTGGACGTCAAATGTACTCGGTATTCATTTTGAATTAACTAAACGAATTAATGATTTATATGTGAGCAATTAGCGTGTTTCACTGAAGTGATAATAAAAGCAAAAAAAATTTTTTTAAGCTTCGGATAATTACGCATCTGAAAGCTCGATTGGCGCCTGGAACATATGTTAAATAAATTGATAAAACTGAAGGTTTTTGTGGATATACACGAGGTGAAATTGGCCATATTTTTCTATCAATTGTATTTCCAAAACTTGCGATTAATTCTAACTATCCATCAAAATGTCCAATAAAGCCGGTGAGTAACTTATACTTATTTTAAATTAATATTTTCAAGAGAGATTACCTGATATACATTTCATTCTTCACTTACAGAATCGATATTATCTTAATGAAATTGAAATGAACCATAATTTCATGCAATATTATTACTATTATTTTTGCCAAATGGAGAATATATTATTTAATTTACATTTCTTGATAAGAATACAACATGCAGTACGTTGACATTAACTGTTGTTATTGGAAGTACAGGCATAAGAGATAATGCGATTAATTTCAATAAGTATTTAAATTGTGCCTTTTATTAGATGTGGGCTTAGAATTAAGAATTTACATTCATTTTGATTAAATTGCACTTTTTTGGTCAAATTTTCATAAATTTTTATTGCGTTTGAATGGGATTTACTTTCTACATATAGTGGGTTTCTCAGATAAGATTTTTTTTCTTTAATTTTTAATAAAAACTTGATGAACATTAATTGCATGCTAGAGGACCTTTCTACGGAAATGTAACGTAAAAAATGAAGTAGCCCGTATAACCATTTCTGAACTCGCGACGGAATTCGAAACTCATCTGAACTCTAGCTGTACTGAGAAAGCCACTTTCGTAAAAACTGAACCCTATCTTAACCGTATAAGTAAAGAAATATCAATACTGATGTTCTGAACTAAATCGGTACTGTACAGTTACTTACTTTCAGAACTGAATAAAAAATTTCAGTTAAGTTTA
>JAABKK020057754.1:0-10349 GCA_011634745.2 Catotricha subobsoleta
AAAGATTTTTTTGACGAACGAACATTTGCATTCAAAATTTTAAATTGAAAAAGAGTCAAATAAGATAATGCCAAAAAATCGAGGCCGATCGGAAAAAAGAGGCCGGGGCCATATGGCCTGGCTGACCCCCCCCTGTCGGAGGGCCTGGCTATGGGGGGTCTACTTTTTTCCGTATTTTGTCCATTTTTTGTCTTATTCACAAATTTGTAGCCCGTTTCTTTAAAAAAGATAAATCAATATAAATCGAGAAGATTATTACAAACTGGCCTTTATGTGAAAATAAGTCGGAATCTGGGCAAGATATTGAAAAAAGTTTCATCGACGACCCCTCGCCCTAACGTTAAAAAGCGAAGCTTTCTTTTACACATAGTAACCAAAAATAGTTATAGACAAAAGCTCGATTTTCCCCTTAAGCCCCTTTCAGGAGACAAAAGATGGGTGAATTTTGTCAAATACAAAACGGTTCCTGAATCAGCTTAAAATATAGCAACTATCCCGAATATCGCTGTTTCATATTAGAAAAAAAAATGGTTTTTCGATCCAGGCTTATAAAATACATACAATCATACATACACCATATATGCAATTCAATGAACAAAAAAAACAAGCTGCCAATTAATTGGTACACGACTTCATTTGTGTAAGAAATTAAAAAAAAGAAAAAAAAGGAAAAAAAAAATTTCGATGTTCCCAGGTTAAAAAAAAAGGCCAGTACATATATTTTCACAGAAATTTAATTCTGCGTCTTTTGGTATATTCACCTTCCAAATCCGTCTGGCCACACCCGAGTTCCAACTCAATATGTAAAATAAGAAAATTTGATGCCACGACCCAAAATAGAAAAAGTTCAAAAAAAAAAAAATTCTGCGTCTTTTGGTATCTCAACCAAAAAAATCCGTCCACTAGCATCGGAGAAAAAAAAAAAATTGTCAAACCAATACTTGATTTTTTTCAAAATTTTCCAAATTTCTCAAAAATGAAGTAAAAAAAATGGATTAACAAATTAAAGAATAGGGAAATGGTTATATTTTTCTTTTTTTTTAATTTTAAAATTATTATTCGACCTATTTTAAAAAAATAAACTTACTGATGTGAAATAAATATTTCACAAAAAATCACTGTTAATCCATATTAAAATGAAAAGCTATTGTTTTGAATGCACGTGAAATAATGTGTATGCCTATTATTGAAATTTTTTTTTTTAAATTAAATTGAAAAAAATAATGCGTTAGATTAAAAAAAAACAAAAAAAAAAAAACTGCATTAAATTGGATTTTGTGTGACTACAAAATAAATGTTGATTTATAATTAAAAATAAAATAATATGGGTTGAATTTTAAAATCGCAATAGAAATAAAATTTTCCACAAAAATAAATAACATAATGTTTTTAGCTTCTCTAAAGAAAATAATTCGTTCATGGACACATGATTAAAAATGAGGGCAGCCAACAATTTTTGCAATATATTTATTTATTTGTTTGTTTGGTTTTTTTTTTTTGTTTTTAACGAATTTTGAAATGAGCCAAATTTCACAATTTTTATCTTTCTTTTGTATGAAAAGGTTTTTGTTTTTCCAAAGCTATGAAATTATATGAAAACTCTGTAACTTTAAATATATTACTTAATCCAACCATTAAAAGTTTCAACAATGGAAACTACCATACATAATACATATATAATATATATATATAAATAACTATCTTTTTTTTTTTTGGCTGATAAAATATATGGAATTTAATTGGAAATTAATGCCATGAACTCATATAATATATATATATATATATAGTATTGAGTTTTACTAAGAAAATTTGAATAATTAGAAATATTTCTTTGTAAATGAGTTTATTTTATAAACTAACAGCCTCAAGTAAATTAAAAGACTTATTCACGAAACATTTAAAAACGTTTTTAACTCATTAAAAACAATTTTAACGATAATTGCTATTCATCAAATCATTTTTAGTCTTAAAAGAAGAATAGTGTCGCTTTAAGACTAAAAGCCACGTTTAAATATTTGACGTTTCATTCATATATTTTAATTTAAATTCCGTCGTGTCATAAATAAAAGTCGTTTTTTACGTGAATATCAGCAGAATTAAAATAGTTTTTATTTTTAAAAAAGTTTCAGTTAAAAGAGCTTTTAGGAAATTCGTGAACATTGCCCTATGTTATATTTTCTTATGAGTTAAATGCAGAGTTATTGTTTAACAGACATATGTACTTGTAATGTAGTAGGTAAGTTTTTATTTATTTTATTTTATTTTTTTTGAAAATATGAATTTCGTAAATAGTGTGGGCATTCAGAAATGATCAGGGCGCACTATAGCTTTCAGTCAACAGTTTGGCTACGAGAAAACTTGAAAAGAAGATGTATTCTCATGTTCAAAAAAAAAATGTAAGAAGTTATTATTTGCCTATCCTTTTTGAAAATCCACAAAATGAAAATACGTGCATTTATGCTTCGCTACCCAGTGTGTGTGACCAATCCGCTCCTGCCGACGATATTTCGTTTTGTTTTTGCTTCATTTTATTTTTATTTTTTGTCCGGCTGCAGACTGTGAACCGATTTTAATGATCGACCATTCAATAGTAGTATAATCTTTGCCGTTGGAACACAATTGAAAATTTTGTGATGATCCCATTTTCATCCTTTAAAATGGGATTTTATTCCTCTTTTTCAATTATCTCGAAAACTAAACCTCCAATTTTTTTAAAAATTATATGTTGTCAGGATAGCCATGCGACTAACAATATGACATGGTATAGGTCTGGTATCTAGGTCAACATTGCGTCTGGATGTTTTTGTCCATCAAAGATTTTATGTTTCCTTAGTAACAAAAATCAATAAATGAATTATAAAAGCAAAGTTTCAAAGTCAAAGGGTGCAAAGATTTCTGAGGGGCTGTGGATTTTTTTAAAATGCGTGTGGTGCATAGTTTTACGATGTAATGTAAATATTTCTTGGTAGACATGGCGGTGAATAAAGATGAAGAAAGAGGAAATAGTAAGATGCCTGAGGATGTGGAGGGATGTGAAGAATTCTGAAGGGATGTAGATGGATGTTAATACGAATAATAAAGCTATTTGCTATATAAAAGCAATATATAATTTAATAAAATGAAGCTCGTGCCAATGCATTGGCAGCTTGTTATATTAAATACTTCAATAAGACGAATTGTTGAATTTTTTTTTGTAAATCTTATTGTAACAGAACTGCGCAATTTTTGATAAATATTTGTATTTAAAAAAAAAATTAACTAAAAAATCAAAATAATTTTTTTCATAGGTTATTTCATTTAACAAAAAAAGAAAAAAAATATACATGTGCGAGTTTTCAGAGAGGTTATATAATTGGCATTTAAAATGTGTCAAACAATATGCTTATGTAAATAAAAAATTCAAATCATGTTAAAATGTTACGAAAAACAGTATTCTTTTTCTTTTTTACTACTCCCAAATGATTTATCATAAATTATGAATTGTCATACAAATTCAACATGACGAAATTTTAAGAATTTCAACAACATAAATAAAAAATTGATTATTCCAAATATACGAAATATAAAAATGGGATAGGTCGCTTATATGTTATGTAATAAGCTGATGTGTAGCATATAAAGTACATACGAACAAAATTAATTAATAATATCTGAAAAGCAAAATATGTTTTCAATACAGAATAGAAAATTATATAAAATAGAACATTTGATTTATATGAAAATGTTATGCTAATGAATTATTGTTTAATTAGCAATCAGTATTTCAAAAACGGAAACGCTGAATATTGCTTGAATCTAATCTAAATTGTTTCAATTCAATTCAATTCAATGATGCGATGCCAATGCCATATACAATTAAATATGGAGCTAATTAAAATCTACTGCGGGAATTGCTTTATAATTTTCGTGACAATATAAAAATTTAAATGATTTTAATTTGTCTTTAAAATATTTCTAACTTTTAATAATTGCATAAATTGCGATAGCAGAGATAAACAGCCGACCAGCAGAGTTTATACCTGACTCAGACTCCTAAAGCTACTAGTGCTGACACTTCGAACCTGAAAAATTTGTCGATAGATTAGAAATATAAATTTGTGTACAAAAAATAATAATAAAATATATTCAGGATACATTAAAATATCTTGAAATAAATATTGGCATATATTATAATATATAAATCGGACTCTCCCAGAAATAACACTTTTTTCGTAAAGTTAAGCTCTCAGGGCATTTTCTTATACCATTACACTCGAAAGTAACGAAAACAAAATATTATAGGAAAAAAAAATGTTTAGAATGGTATTTGAAAATCTGAAAATCTCGAAATATCATATAAAATTCAAATTCTAATTTATGTTGTAACATCAAAAATTGATATTATTAATACTGTAAGACAAAAAATGTAGGATATTATATATGGAAAAAAACCTCGTTTTATTTAAAATTTCCACTTACTTTTTTTTAAAGAAATATATTTATAATTCCAAAGGAAGGTTCCTATAAGAAAAAAAAACATCTATTAGGAACCCCTATTATTTTTTGGTGACGCAACTTTTCTCCATACATCCTAATCCTTTCCGAGCCATCCAAAAAATTTTTTACTGTAAATGTTTTAAAAATAAAATGTACTTTTCGGAATGAAAATCTTTAGTAATATGGCCATAATTTTTGCAAATCTTCACTGAATGATTTTATCAAAAAGCAAATAAGATTTTTTTTTTTTTCATATAATATGTGATAGCCTACATTTTTTTTCTTAGAGTATTAATCATATCAATTTCTGATGGTACAACATAAATTAGATGTCCTCTAGCTACTACATTCAAATTTAATGATTTTCATAAGAATTTGATATGATATTTCGAAAGAAATAGATGAGTAAATGCATAAAAATTAAATACGTCATTTTCAGATTTTCAAATAGATGGGGCGCCCTCTAAATTTTATTTTTTTCTATGATGTTTTCTTTATGTTACTTTGGAGTGTAATGGTATAAGAAAATGCCCTCTGAACCTAACTTAAAAAAACAAAAAAAAAAAAAGTTTTTTGGGACAGTCTATTATAAATGTTGTACCATACAAGGTATAACTTCGAAAATATACCTTAGAACTCAGTATATGGTATGAATTCCATGCCATTACACACGTTATGGATGATTTTTATATAATTTTAACAAATAAATAATTGTGAAAATGTCTAAAAAAAAATCAAATCATCCCCATTGAAGGATAAAAACGAAGCATTTAAACAAATAAAAAAAGAAAAAATAAATAAATAATAATGGTGGTGTCGAAGTATAGGATTATTATAGTCGATTAAGAACCATTATAAATCATCTGAATGACAATTTATTAAATAAAGTGTAGAGGTTTTTAAGTCACACATTAATAGCTATTGTCCATTTGGTTCGCATTCGCACACATTAAATGTAGAAAGAAGCATGTGTCTGCGTTTGTGTCCTATAATAAATCGTTAGTCTTTATTTCTTACATTCCACCAGACCAGAATTTTGTTGAATTGTCATAATATTTATCGACATTTATAAATAATGTTGGATTTGTTTTTTTTTTTTGGCAGTTTTTTCTTAGTTCAACATCTGTCATATTGATGCCATATGTAAGCCAGGTTTTCACACAAATTACTTATTTCTTTTGATTTCATAAGCCAATATTCACGTTTTCCTTTTGTTTCATTTTAAATTGGAATTACGAAAAATCTAGAGTGACACGACTTCTAAATAATTTCCAGATAGCAAAGTAGATCCAAGTACGGCAGATGTTATCCATGTAAAAACTTTCAAATGCTTATGGCAGATTCTTGAAATATAATTTGAAATAAAAAGTCGTTAGTCTCGGTTTAGAGAATTAAAAAATTGATTTTAAATATCGTTGTATTTTTAACAAATGGGAAAGTGTTAATCATGTGAGTGAATTTAGCCAATGAGATGCTTGTATAGTTTATTGCAACCATTTTTACAATGCTCTAAACCGAGACTTTTAGACACACCTAACAAAAGAAATGATGTCTAATTAGTAACAGATGTCTGGATTTACAATTATTTGAAGTTGCATTGCATTGGTACGCTATTCAAAATTTGGTTTATATTATAATAGCAGATGTTTCAAATTCAAAAGACAACCGCATATATTGTTTCATTTTATATAAATAAGTACTTATGTAGTAGGGTGGATCGAATTTTTTTTCATACTTTCTTCTACCATAACTTTTTTAGTTACATTTGTTCTCCTAATTAACGTCTTTCAAGGATTTCGAAAATAAATGGGTTCTTCAATGTGCTGTAGAAGTTTTATTATACGGAGTCAATAGCTATCAAATAATATATTGTACATTCGAAGTTTACTACGAAGTTTGTAGTTATCTAGTCTTAAATTTCATCAAAAAAAAACAATACAATTATTTGTAACGGTCGAGATATAGAATACTTCAAACACGGTCAAATATTGCGATTTTCAGAACTTCACAAACCTACAGCACATCGAAGAACCCATTTATTTTCAACATCCTTTAAACACATTAATCAGGAGACCAAATGCAACTAAAAAAATAATGGTAGAAGGTAAATCGATCCACCCTAATATGTAGGTAAAAGTATTTAAAACATATAATATAGAAATGTTCGAAAAATAAAATAATTATGCTCAGCTCATCAACAGACATGCGTATATTTTTATGTTTCGTGACATTTCTATATGGTCTAATTAAAATTATAGTAATAACTATCATGAAAAATAACTCGTTTTATCAACAACAACAAAAAATGGTGCTTATCGTCCTGTCGAAAAATGAAAATTTTCGCTCAAATGTGGAGAAAATTAGCCAACGCTATTGAGCTAATTACTGGTTTTTACTAGTTTTCCAAAAAATTCGACACTTTAATTTTCCCTTATAAAAATTTGACACCCTAATACTTATATCACTCTTATACCATATTTTAAAGTTTGTAGAATCTTCTACAACTTTCCCATAGACGTCGAAAATCGAATCAATTGTATTTAAAAAGATAAAAGTGATGGGGGTGTTTTAACTATTACACTCTATAAACAGAAGAGAAAAAAAATTTAAAATAGAAAGCTGGAAATATAAAAAAAAAAATATATCCTACAAATATACACAGAGATAGTGGCACTGGCAATTATGATGATAACACTGAGATAATATATCTAGATGTAAAAGAAAATAACTGAAATCATAAACTTTTCTCAACATTTTTTTCTTTTCTTTCTTTCTTTTTTCTTTTAATATTTTCGTTGGTTTCGCTTATCTCAGATAGATTATGTATAACATCCGTTACGTAATATATTATGTAATGCATTTTTGCAAAAAAAAAAAAAAAAAAACGTGGAAAAAATAAACCGCATAAATACAAAAAAGAAACGAGAAATCTATATACATACATAAAGAAAAACGAAAAAAAGTTTTTCAAACGAGAATAATAAGATAAGCTTACAGAAAGTGGGTAAACTGAAAAAATGGTCTTAGAAAACTGCACCGCCAAAAAAATAAAAAATATAAAAAACAAACAAAGAAATAAAGAAGTAAAACTTTATATCAAATGGTTGCCTTGTCATGTTGAAATTTTCTTCTCTGTTCCTTTTTTGTGTATATGTATTCTTAAAATTGATTGGATTGTGAAAGTTTTAAGTAGATTTTTTTTCTTCTAACGAAGAGAAATATGTCGATAACATATAATATAATTTCACTGTAATATACCTAACTCTACTTACTCTACTTACTTACATTCGATTTATTTGTAAGATTTGTTATTTTTTTTTTTACATTTAAACTCACCTCTACTAATAACTACACAACGTAAAATTTCTTTTCTGTCGCTATTTTTGGAATTGTTTATCGGTATTCTATATTGTCGTACTATTTCAAGTGAATTGTGTTACATAAACAACAAGGGCGGGGTAAATTATTTCACCGGTAGCTTGCATTTTTATCAGGCAAATCCGCTGGGAGATAATTTGTTGTTATGTTATCAATATGAGACGAGTACACGCTGTGAAAGTGTGGGCCTACCATAAACGATAAGAAAATCGATATTCGTTTTTTTTTTTTTTTTTTTTTTAAAGCAAAAGTAACAAATATAGGTATAACTCTTGATGTAAGTATATATGAAAATATAAAGTATCAAAACACCCGCTACATTTGTAGCCAAGAAAAAAAAAACAATTTCTTTTTTTCTGACTTCATGTAACAAGTTTATATACATATAAAAAAAAAAACCAGATGTTACAAAAATGTTTGATATATTGACAATGATGTTTAGTTTATAGACGTTTAAATATGACACAAATTATTTAAGATTTCTAAGAATCGCTATTGATTGAAAATGAACATTTATTGTGGTAAAAATGCAAATGTAGAGAAACATCAGAGTTAATATATGCCTTGAAGAACATATACAGCAAGAATAGATTTTGTGCGTTTGTACATATTATGATATTGTGTAAAATAATACAACCTCGCGTCATTAACAATTCTAAAGTTTTAATTTTATTTGATGTTAAACTCATAAAAACCTTCATAAATACCATCATCATCGAGTCCAAATCAAGCAAATACAGAGAAAAATGTTTTCTAAAAAAAAAAAAAAATAAGCGAAATTTTATAAATACCTTGCTCCTATTTCTTGCTGGCGTAACATATTCTTCTTTTGATTTTCTTCGCTTATCCTTGAGAATCATTCGAGCAGCAGCAAAAGCCATGTTTTGTTTGTTAAGTTTTTTTTTTTCTTTCACCCTCGAATAATAATAGTATCTATCTTGTTATTATTATGAATGGTTCGATATTGCGAGGTACATAAAAACTGTATGTTAGCAAATTTTTTTTAGATTTATTCCTTTATTTTTTTATTTCAACTGCTTGCTTGCTTTATGTAAGACAATTATTATCGAGAAGCACATAAATTATTTTATGATTGATCTATTTTTCAGTTTTGTTCTACAATTTTTATATTTGGGTTAGTATAACAATTTAAGTGCACACGATTTCTTTTTATTTTTCTTTTCTTTTCTTTTCTTTTTTTTAGAGATGAAAAACGTTTATTTCAAATTATTATTAATTAATATAACGTTGAATTGTTTAAAACTTGTTGTTTAAGTTTGCCTCTCTATGGAGTATATTTTTCTGTATAGTAAATTGAACGAAATATGGTAAGTACTTGTTGGATAAAAACAACAACCAATTAAATTTACTTTTCTTTTTTAATTGGGTTGTAGTTTAATTAAACAAGCAAACATTTCCAGAACTAAAGTTTCTGTTTCTTTTTTTTTTATTATTAATGTCACAGGTAGACGTGGGTATTCATCACTTTATTGTTGTTTTATATTTTTATTTAATTTCTTTAAGATGTTTTTTTGTGGCATTTTTGTTATTGTGATAAATAGTTTTTAATAAAAATATTTAATAGAAAGTAGAAACTATATGGAAACGACTACATGGCGCCGCTTTGCATCATTTAACTGCAGTCAATATTATTCTACTTTGGGTTCCTATAATTGCATTCAGCATTTAAAAGCAATCAGTTTTATTCAGGGATGCATGTCGACGCGTCAACTATTATATTGTCGACATTTTTGTGTCGCACAATGTCAACATTGTCAAAAATGTCAACAATCAGTCATAATTTAAAATTTCAATATTTGCAAGTTAAGGGTCAAGCATAACTACGCGAATTTGAATTACAGGTCGATTTTTTAAGCCGTTTTTTCTCCTTTTTTTTATATTATTCTATAAGCTTTTCTGAATTGTTGACATGTCGACAATTTGGCATCAACAATTGCAATAGATCATTATAGATTTTAGTTTAAGTCTGTGGGTGGCAGCACAAAAAGTGTTTTAGGTTTAATTGTTAGTTGTATAAAAATGGGTAAAAGTAGTTGCAGCTGCACAAATACCCTTACGAGAATTGTGAGTGTGTTTGTGCTGCTGCCATTACTTTTAGATATTTTTGACAGTTAAACCTAACACTTTTTGTGCTTCCACCTAGAAAAGTTTGTTTCATAATGATCTAAAGAACGCGTCTGAAAATTAGTTGACGGTTTGGCCGACTTTTTTCTTTCATACATTTTGTATATAGCGCTGCATGCTTTGTTTTCCAAAAAGCAGCAGTGGTGTTACCACAGATTTATATGCAAAATGTCAAGGAATCGTTCTATTGTCAACGCGTAAACAATTTGAATTGATGACATCGAATTGTCGACAGGCACATCCATACATGCACAATGGGGGGGGGGTGTTACCCCCCCCCTGAGATTTGAAAAAAATCTTACCCTCTGTCGATTGTGGCGAAAAATAGTATCTTTTTCCAGGTTTTGAAC
>JAABKK020057755.1:0-10348 GCA_011634745.2 Catotricha subobsoleta
AATAAATTAAATTATATTCAAAATATTTTGGTGAAATTTAAATATTTAAAATTAGATGTATTACTTTGTCGTGTCTTATATAGTTAATACTATAAAAAAAGGTGGAATATTCAATTAAGTAGAAGAATTTCTAAGCAATCTAAAGCATGCCTCAAAAATCAATTAGTTGTCTAGTTTACTTTTTAGTTTGATTTGAATTTTTTTGGTCTAAAAATAAACTAAAATAATTTAAAAAAAAACAAACTTTTGAAAACAAATTTAAAAGTAAAATATGAGATTTTTAAAGCAAACTAAAGTATGTCCTGAAAATCAATTAGAGCCTACTTTGCTTTTTGAAGTTTGTTCTCGCTAGTTTGGTTAACATTAGAATATTTTGTATGCTTTTGCTTTGTTTTGCAATTGTTAGCCCCGAATTTTTTAAACTATCTGTTTATTGATGGTCAACACTTGAATCATAGCATATCGGGCGCATTACGCTCTCACTATTGTATTGAATCATTGATCCAGTATCTCCAGGTAGGAGTAAATATATAGATTATACTACATTACATGAAATTATATTGTTATGTAAGAACGTCATTATTAAATAGAATTCAATAAGTATTCATATAATGATTCGGAAGTATATATAATTAATAATATTTATGAAGTTAGGCATACACCATAAGCTATGAACAAATCAAATCATATATACAATTTTACATAGGTTAGCTTAGGTTGAAACAATTTTTTTTTAGGTAGCAGAAAATCAAAAAGGTTTTCTTCAGTCGTATTGTTAGTAAACAAAACAAATTTGCTTTAAAGCATATTTTAGATACAATTACATATAAATACGTATAACAAATAAATAGAGTTCAATGATACAATAAAAGAGATATAGTACTTACTTAAGCAAATATTTGAAATAAACATTTCAGTCTAATATACAAAAATAACTGTCCATCGAATTATACAATAATATAATTCATTTCCGTACCTTAAATATAAATCAATAATCAATACTCACCTTTTAGGTCTAATTTATTGTCACAAACTTATAAATAAATATCATTTAATTATTCGAATATATTTATTGTATTAATTGAAGATGCAGTCTTTTTGAAATTTTAAAGGCAACACACTGTGTGCTTTGTGCTATTCATACAAGGTATCAATCACCAGGGATTCCATTTATTATATTTATATTATTTTCTGATCAACATCTTCAAGTAGGCAAAGTATTTTGGATACAATATAGGATATTCATTTATAAATAAATGTAAATAAATATTTCAATATATAAAACTTTAGCTACAAATTATACACCATCTTTCAATTTGTTTAAATAGTTTTGTTGTTGTTTTATATTGCGGATAGATTAATACTGAAATCATAAATAATTTAACTTTTAACAATATTTGCATATTATTTCGTATTTCAAACACCTACCCATGGAGGTAACATATAACTATGGAGAATAAATATGCAAACTTTTATATGGGTTACCATGAATCTGACATGTGCGACATCTGTATCGCTACACGTTGTTCAAATTGACAATACATATAAGGTTTTTCAAAAAATATCTATGATTTTCCGACTGCTTATAGAGATTGGAAATCTTATGACTAATCTTAGGACTATGTACAGATAGATCACTTTTTTGGCAGTTCTGCATATTTTTGTCAGATCAATATAGGTAATAATAATACATAATCAAATCGTCTATAAAATACGATATCGTTTTCGGATCATAGATCAGATTCGATTTATTTAAATTTAGTATTCAACGTACCTATTAAATATCAAATTATTATATTATTAAATTAAGATTTCAATTATACTTTTTTTAATTTTTAGGAATACTGAATATTCAAATTTTTTTTTTTTTCTTTAATATACAATAAACACATTCTTAGCACACTTTTGAATTTAATAAAATTGCATTCATCTTTAATTTACTGGACAATTTTTTAAATAAGATATGAATCCCTTTGAAGAAAATTAAATTTTATGTACTCGTACAAGTCTTTCGACTGTTTTTAAGAAAATGATTTACACAATAAGTTCAGATAAGCTCTCATGAAAATGATGTCTTCTATTAATATTTATTTAATTACTTTATTCATTATTTGTATTCCATCTACTGAATGCTGGTACGACGGCTCAATACAAAAATGATTGCCTTCGTGGTAGAACTTGAACAATGATCATTTAAATGATGATTATAGATACGACAGTGATCTGTAGCCAATACTGTTACCAATATACAATTAAATCTGAAAGTAGTTTGCCACCATATTAATTCTGTTGGTAAAATAAATAATTCTTCAATACCCATACAAATATATATATTTTTATTTCAGTTATGAATATGATTTTATATAAATTATTATACATATGCAACTATTTCACTTTACAATGTATATAACTGGTGACGACCCTTCCTTTTAAATATTAATATAGATACTAAATTATTAGTAATACCCTATTCTACGTTCTGCACAGATACAGTTTGTAAATTTCATTTACTATAAATCATAACTTTTCTCATAACCGCAACATTTTATTTTCTCCCGAACTGGTGGTTAGGGTAACCAACCATATATAATATAATAAAAACACACTATAGGTAGTGACGAAGTGTTATATTTTATATAACATTTATATTTATATCAGAAAAAGGGGGCATTTTAGAAAAAAAAAATAAGGCATGGAATAGGGTTCGAACTTGCATCTAATTAATTTTTAAACTTATAAATTCATCTATGACAATCGTTTTATATATTATTTCATATAAATATGTTTACACATATTATACATATATATGTTATAAGTTTAAGTATATAACAAAATGTATGTTACCGTATATACTCTAGCATTACTAACAGAAAAAATCGCTCAAATATAAGAATAAGATGCGTTCCTTTATTGTATGATATAAAAATTAAACCATCAAATCGAAATTAACAATATGTATGTTCTATATCTAAATTATTTATTTCAATGAAACTATGTGTATACCAGAAGTTATTTTAAAAAAAAAATTATAACTACCATCGGCTCCAGGATGCATATTTTTTTTAGCATATAATGTATTAAAAATTGTCGAAAAGTTCATCGATAAAATCAAATAAATTATTTTATTAAATATAAATACCATTTCTAGATATTATTATTATTTGATCGCTTCAAAAACAAAAGTACCTACCGCCTAAAATAGAAAACTTATCGCCGAGAACAATTCTCTCTTTACCATAGTCAATTTACCAGAATTTAATATTTTTTATATTAATTAGTTCCCCCGCTAGGGTTTCTTTGTGTAAATAAAGAAAAAATACCATTTTGCCGATTTAAAATATGAATTAAACGGAAATTTATTTTTTCAGGCGATCAATTTCTGTATTTCAGGTGGTGTTTTTGTTTTCTGTATTTTCAGGCGATCATCTTTTGTTTTACGGGCGTTCATTTAATTGTGTGCCTAACATTTCAACAATGTGTGATATCATTTAATAATCAAATTATTAAAAATACATTTTATTAAAATTACTCAATTAAAATTAATCAGTTCAATAATGTATATTGGATTTCTTAGTTTATGCATTAGTTTTCTAGAATTTTTTATTTTTATTTTGTATAGTATGTCCTCGTTCTCTTGAATTTGTTTTTCTTATATACTTTGAAATATCATTGGTTTTTTGCTGTTATTTTTGATATCCGATCATGGCTTCGATGCTTTTTTTGCATTAATCTAGTTAGTAATATCTTTTCTGGGATGCCATAGCTCTGCTGAAGGTTTATTGAAATAAATGTACAAATAAATATTTATTTTCTGTCTCCAGAAGCAGGCTAACATATCATGCAATTTCAAAAGAGACTCACAAAATATTGGGGCAACTTAATACAATGTGATAAGAACTTTAAAATATTGCTACCTTCATTCAAGTCAATTTAACACGATTATAATATTTATTTATTTATTTGTACAGTCTGCGTGTTGTCCTATTTAATTAATATTCATATTTATTTAAAACTAATTATTATATCACATACAATGAATTATTTTTATATAAGCACAAAATTTTTTACAAATTAATACTTTCTGTCTTCTTTTCATCCGTAAAAACTTTATAGTATTGATTGTTTTTCAGGTACAGCGGAAATTAAAAGACAATTTTCATGTGTTCAAATATATTTCGACATATATGTTTCGACAATCATTGTTGACATCATCAGGAGATATGAATTACAAAATTTACCAAAATATAATATTAACAATTAAATGACTAAAAACAATAGCAACATTTAGCAATGGGCGATATCTTCGGTTTGCGGACTGGAGGTTCATATTCAAGACTAGGCTGGGTTGTGTGCAGCTCAACGGTACGAAGAGACTTGGGCAGGGCGACAAAAGGTGTAGAAAGTGTGGTTATCACAATGAAACCTTACCACATGTAATCAACAATTGTCGTCCTCACCTAACGTCCATCACCCAGAGGCACAACGCTATCCAGGATAGGTTGATTAGAGCTATACCGCCATCAACGGCTGAAATTCGCATCAACCAACAGGTCCCAGATTATGATTCGGATTTGCGTCCTGACATATGCATATTAGACCAGGTAAACAAAAAGCTCATGCTAGTCGACGTGGCGTGTCCGTTCGAAAACCATTATCAGGCTCTTGTTGATGTAAGGCTGGAAAAGCACCGGAAGTATCAACCGATCGTGGACCACTATCGCAGCCTGGGATATAGAGCCAGCATTCAGGCGTTGATTGTTGGGGCGTTAGGAGCATGGGACCCCAGCAATGAACGTGTTCTGTACTCCCTCAAAATTAATAGGCGTTATGCGGTATGCATACATTGTCTAAATCTAAAAATTAAATAAAAAATAAAAAATCCCAACATAATTAACTTTATAAGAGTTCATTTTTACAAATTATTGTAATTTTTACGTAGATCACTTTCAAAAATGACAATTTATTTTACAAATTAGTACCTAAGTGTAATTTATTTACTAATTTCATATTAACTAAAATAAATGTGCCCAAATGTGGGTCGAAGGCATAAAAGTATAAAATTACAATTGACAAATAGTTTAATTAAATATTTTAAATGTCAATAAACCAAGCAATACAGAATTATTAATATAATATTGATTGCAAACAATACAATTTGAACATAATTGGCAGTTGTCTTAAATTGGAATGAAGTAATTTTGAAAATTGAAATATGTAATAAAAATAATTTATTGCATTTGTATTTTGCATAAAAATTTAATTCTCAAAGAAAATTGAATTAGATTATTAATTATGTGAAGTTTTGGTTGAAATATTAATGATTTACTCATAAGTATACTGTTAGTATAGTTCAATCAATAACATTCATCAGTAAAGTATTTGCACTATAAATTACAATCCCAATAAACTTTAAACATTTAAATAAAAGTAAATGAATAAAATCGCTTCTGACTAATTCTACCAAGCACCACAACAATTTTAGTGTGTCACTAATTTTTCAATTTTTCTTTCTATTTTCTATTACAACATTTTAGTAATAAGCGTATAGTTTGAAGATATTCATTATTATGTACAGTGTACATATATGTATTGTATATGCTTTCTAAACATAGTACTGTTGAAAGAAGATAAAAATCATTTGATTTAATTGTATTTACTTAAACATTGAATATTTATTTACTATAACACATATGAAAAATAATTTTTTTTTTTTTATAAAATAATACAATTGACTTCATACTTATAATGAAACAAACAAAAATAATCTTAAAGAATAAAAATATGTCTTTAAAATCATCAGATAAGTGGTCTTTATATCTTTTATGTTAACTAACTTATAAATTAAAAATATTCGACATAATAAAAAGAGATTATTCCAAACCAAATAAATAAATTCAATTTAAGTACAATTAAAATGTCATTTCTTTTATATAATAAATTTAAACATAATGTTAACAAAATATGAGGGTGGTCTTAAGAAAAATATTATTTGAATTATTTTTTAATAAAGAGATGTCTGCTCAATATCGAATTCAATATAATAGAAATAGAAAACCACAGTAATAACCGCAAAAAATATTGCTTAATATATATATATATATTTTATTTTTTTTAAAGTTATAATAAAAATGCTGGGTTTTAGGTAAGAAGGTAGATACGATTCAGTTATATCTTCATATATATAATAATAATGAAAATATAAGGTTATAATATTTGTGCTTAAATAATGAAAGCGTTTTTCTTTATTGTAACAATATAATAGCAATAAATTGTCAATTTATTATTGAAATCGAAAATATTTGGCATTTTTGTTACTCAATTTTTGCAACAAAGCTAAGGTAAACAGAAAATTATGTAAAAAAAAAAGAAAAAAAAATTAAAACTGAACATGAACATTTTAGCTGTGGAGCGCTTATTTTGCATTACCTTTATGTGGCTCTAAAATTGAAGCAATTGCAATTTCATAAAGTTCAACGATTCGTTCGTTACATTGGTGTAAAGTTAATTATTAAAATACGTTATTTGATAGTTTTTTTTTTAAATTTAATTTAAAACAAATATTGAGAGTGCTATTTTAAACTGTCGTAATATGTTATGCAATAAACATTATTTATAGTTTATGTTAAATTTGATTCACCTCCTTAACTATATATTTGGTTATCAATGTCGTATTTTATATATGGTATATATTATAATTTGATTAGGCGTGACACAAATAATACCCTTTCTACTGTATGTATAATGTGTAGGGCTTACATTCATTTATAAAATTACAAATAATACCCATAAATAAATGTCTATATTTAGCCAAATTTTTCCCACGCAAATAATACAAACAACAAAAATTCGAAATGATTTCAATGTTCAATTGCATTTTTACACATCTTTTGCACACAATGTCATTTATATCTATTTCTAAAAATAATCTTAACATTATCATGGTAAACATTTTAATATTGGTAACAATTTAGTTAGATAGTAGCAAAGTATACACAACAGACAGTATGACGCCTTGAATGTTTCGTATTAAATTGAAAATTTAAAAACCTATTTATTTGAAATACATACTTTGAATGCGCAATGCATCATGGATAATAAAGGAAACAGGTCATCAATATAATTTATCTATTTAGCTATTATTAAAATTTAAGTTTAAATGCTGAATATACCTCTCAAAAGATAGAATAACACAAATACACACACATTAGGAACAGATCGATGGATAACAAAAAAAAAAAATAATAAAAATTCTTATTCATTATTATTTACCTAGGCAATTATGAATGCTTTTAGGGGCTACTGCTAGACCACCCGCAGAACATGCTGACATGAAATATAAACATTTTTTTTTTATTTTTATGAATTGGTATAAGTAGTAGAGGTTAGAAAAATTAAAAATATTATGTAAGTAAGTAAGTAAGTAAGTGAAGTAATTTTTCATTCAATTTTTTACTCTTCTGTTTATTCATTAACCAAACTACTTTTGTGTTGGATTTTTTGGTTATCTAGTTTTCGAACTACATAAAAACGGTATTTAATCATCTGTTTAGTAACTTATAAAAATTTCATAAAAATCAAAATCACAATCACATCTTCGACAATGTAAATAAAGAAGTTTCTTTACAATAAATGATATAACATAAAAGTTTTTTACGTCATTTTTGATTTCGAAATATTTTTTTTTTGGTATGTGCACTTTTGGAATTTTGAAAAAATTTGCCTCTCCATTTTGCCCGCTTTTTTATTCTTCATAAAAATGAAGTGTAGGTTTATTGATGACTGAACTTCATATTGGCGAGTATTAAATTCATAAACAAAGAAAAATAATAATCCCTAGCTTTATTTTATCACAGATCAAATCCAAAACTTACATACTTTCAAGAGAATTTAATTCTGCGTACAACAGTGGATCAATAATCACTATGCATGTATTCAACCTTGAGATAGAGCAAAAAGATAAAAAAGAAAGTCGGCCAAAACTCCAGAAAAAGGCTTTACTAATACCACCGTTCGATTAAAATGACCCCGATTCACCCCAGTATATATAATATATATAGCTATACATTTCTTTACGACTACTAAAATGCAAAAAAGGGCTTACTTTGATTTTGCTTTTTCTCAGGACTAAATGGTCGGATTTTAATGATTGTCAATATAATATATTGTCAAACAATATTTGCATTCAATAATTTTATTTAAAATATTTAACTACCAATCTCTTGTAAAATTCTGGTAACAAAGTGCCGTATATAAAAAATGAATGAATGAATGAAAATAAAGCTTATAGAAAAACCTACATATTTAAACATTATTTTATTGTATTTGTTAAAAATTAATAAATAAGTATTGTAAGTTATTCATTTCAATAATAAAAGTTAGGCGTAGGCATATTCTTTTCTTTCGTAAGGTCAATAGGAATTAGGTGTATTTCTCAAAAAATTCTTTTTATATAAAATATTTTTTATTAATTTTCCTTTTAAAATTATTAGTCTTATTTCAACTATTTTTTTTATTATTATAGTTACCTATTATAAATAAAAAAAAATTGTCCTTTTCATATTTTTTTCAGAAGAATAATAAGTAAAAAAAAGATTGTTATTAAAAAAATATGTTAGTAGAACAGGTAACGATTTTTTTTTCCTTTATTATATATGATGTAACGAAATGTATTTAAAAAAGGAATAAAAAAATTAAATGTAAGGAAAATAACATGTATCTAGATATATCAACGATATATTTTATAAAAAACATTACTGATATTTATTGAACTGTAATATGTAATGCATGTAATATGTTGGAAGAAATTTTAAAATTTAAAATTTTATTTTATGCAAAAAGGGAACTAAATACATTAACACCTTTGCAATTATAATTTCTATAAGCGGTAGAACTAGTCTGCTGGAACCTTCAGCGTTAACCATTTTAAACCTAAGCGCAATGCGCATTTCAAAACACAAAACAACATTGCTGTAGATCTTATACTGTTCTCGAGATATCGACTAAAATTAAATCAGCGCAATAAATATCGTTTTATTAAACCATGTTGTTGAATAATGCTGAGGGCGAAAAACAAAACGGTAAAAAGAATGAGAGCATATATTTAATTGAAAATTAAAAAATTGATGGAATGAATTAAAAATTGTATAAAATTCATACCATATAGAAAACAAAATCAAGAAAATATATTATTTTCTATCAGAACAGTGTTGGGATAGATCATTTATAGATCATTTGAAAATTCGAAATTTTCAGCTATTTCTCACAATCTATTGTGCTTGATGTCTAAGAGAAAAATGTTGCAAACATGTAAGATGTTACAATAGATCACCTACATATAACACATATTTTCTTGAAGAAAAGTGTCGAAAATCATGAAAATAAGCCAAAAAGATCAAAAAATGATCTTCTTTCAATAAATCACATATTTTCATGATTTGCGATCTATTGTAGCCTTACATGTTTGCAACATTTTTCTTCGTAGACATCAGGCGCAATAAATGGTGAGAAATAACTGAAAATTTCAATTTTTCAAATGATCTATAAATGATCTATCCCAACACTGTATCAGAAAAAAGAATGGACCACGACTGTATCTAAAATTTACCTTTCCAGATATGAAAAGAAAAAATAGCTGTAGGAAAAATTGAAAAGAATTTTGTACGCCCTTTTATCGAATCATTTTCATTGTCTCTGATAATAAACTGCTTGCCCCGCTTGTCTGGTATTTCCATTTACAAAATTATAAAACTATATATGAATGAATTGAAATACAGATTTGAGCATTATTTCTTTTATTTTTTTTCAAAACCCAAAAAACTGGGAGATAATCATTTTCAATAATAGAAGTTAAATATATATTCTTTTCTTCGTTTAGGTAAGTTGGTTGTAGGTGTCTTTTTTACTATTTATTTTCTTTTTTTCTTTTTATGACATATTACTTTTTTAATTTCTCACTTAAATTATTAGTTCTATTTTAGCTTATTATTATATTTGATTATATGAGCATTAGGGTGGATCGACTTTTTTTTCATACCTTCTACCATGATTTTCTGAGTTGCATTTTATCCTCTCATTAACGTGATAGAAGGATTTTGAAAATAAATGAGATCTTCGATGTGCTCAAGCGACTCATAAGGTAGAACCTCGTGGTTTTTTTTTAACCTCGAGGTTTTTTTTTAACCTCGAGGTATTTTTTTTTAACCACGAGGTGGTGTTTTTTTAACCTCGAGGTGTTTTTATTTTAACCACGAGGTTTTTTTTTAACCTCGAGTTTTTTTTTAACTTTATTGCAAGTGTTTAAAACCTTATGAAAATCAATTATTTTTTTTATTTTCATGAATTAAAACGT
>JAABKK020057756.1:0-10347 GCA_011634745.2 Catotricha subobsoleta
TGATTCTGATTCAAAAAGAGCGTCATCTACTTATCACTTTGAACATTATTTTCAAATCTCAGAGGTATTTAACAACTTTATTAGATACTTGTTAGATGTGTTCAATATTTGTATCAGTCATTGATCTTGATTCAGTTTTGGGTTGATTTTGGATTCCTTAAAATATTCACGTTCAATGAGAGCGATAATTTTATGTAGTTAAATTTTAAAGTCGTGGAAAGTTATCTAATTTGGCATTATTAATCGAACACGTCTTTTATAGTCTCTATATAAAGCATGCATAATATGCATTGCATATATATAAAGTGTTGGGTACAGACTACAGATCGCAATCTGATCTACATGAATGATCTAAAAATAGATCATATCGTGATCTGTTGTAGTTCATTCTGATAATATCTGATGTATTTTGTATATAGATCATTTTCTCACTGGTTACCTTGTAACTAACTCACTTTTTGGACTATGGTGAGATTTTTAAGTAACCCCAACATAACAAAATTCTAAAAAAATGTCTAACCAAATGTTTGTTGTCGATTGTCGTTATGTTAGAATCGAAATCGTTTGGTTAGATTTGGTATTTTTTGGTAGTGTGAATCGAAATCGATTAAAGTTTCGATGTTTTTCAAGAGCAGTGTAGTAAGAGGTTTCACATATTTATGATTTTTTTTCGATGTTATGTCAATTTGAAGAAAAACAAACCGAATTTCGTATGAATATACAAATGTTTTTTTTATTCGTTTTCTTCGTGAACCAAGCAGTTTACTAAAATTTTTATTTTTTTTTGTTTTTAATTTATAATTCGAGTAATTGTGAATAAACTCATCAAAATTCATTAAAAAATAATTATTCATTGTTGTCCTATCTTCGTTTTGTAAGTAGTTTATTTGAAAATTTATTCTATTGTTTTTCATTTCAACTTCGAGTAATTGTGAGTATAATTGTGTTATGAAGAAAAATGATATTTAAAATTTATTATTGTCGAATTTTATTAATTAATATTCATTTCTTGTTACTTGCATTTACAGATTCCTCCCTTTGTTGTTCTATTTTTGTTAGAAGTGTTGAAATGTGTCCTGTACAGCTGTGACCAAACGAGCAATGAAGCGAAAAATGAAATTAATGGAAGAAAAAAAAGACGAAATTAATCAAGCGGCTGATAAAATGTGTAATCTAGCAAAAGAAATTAAAGTATACATTCCACTCGATTTGGCAGATGAAGTTGAACAATTAAAAAATAAGGTTCAAGCTCTTGAAGCTACGGTTAAAGCTCTTGAAGCAGAAAAAGCCTCTTCGGAAATAAGATTTTCCACACTAGAAAAAAAATTATAAAAGCGGCAGAAAAAGTTAAAAACGAAGTGGAGGGTTTATCCTCAGGCTTAACTGTTCCGAGAAACGAATCATAATTGTGAATGTGAACATTGATTCATAACTCCATCAATTCAGCCACCTTTAATGGATATATTTTCTTGGCGATTATGATGATATACGATAATACAAATTAAGAAAAACATTATTTAGATTATCTAGTACTTGAAATACATTTGGTGTTTTTTTTTATTTTGTAATTCACCTCAGTATTTATATATAAGGTTTTATAGTTACTATGTATAATTTAATAAAAATGAATTTAAAAATATTTTCTGAAATTAAACAGTATCAGTTCATTTCATATACGTACCTACAATATCAAGGGGGCTTTCCAGAACGTTAAAATGTTTAACTATAGTAGCTATATGTTAAAATTCTCAAACAAAAATTTGTCATATATAACTTTGGTTAAAAATCATATGGCAGCCCAGAGGCGCAGCCATAAAATGGGAAGAATTGGAAACTTGAACTATGGAAGTAGCATTTACTCAAGTTCTCTATTAGGAGCTGGAAATCCAAACGAATTGCATGACTCAATATTAAGAATGGGACCGTTCGATGTTGGCTACCATGGTGTGCAAGGCTATGATGAATTTGATCATAATTATGTAGGAGCACCATTGTATCATAATGAAGTAGAAGTAATGGCAACGGGACCCCAAGATATACTTTTGCCATCACACTCGCCAAGTGGAGAAAATATGGTTGCAATGTATTATGCAGATCCTGAGGCAAGTTATGAGAATAATCTTGGAGCAGAACATTATAGAGCCAATGATTTTGCTCAAATGCCACTACAACAACCTCAAGTAACTACTCTAACTTCATTACATTTTATATCCGATTTTTTATTATCGTAATTTTATTTATCATAATCACTAAAGCCGTATTCTGATAATACTGGTCCTCAATTATGGACTCCTTTCCAAGGATCAACTGAAGTACCACATTTCACATTATCATTTGGATGGACAATTCTCACCGCCAAATGCTATTTTCCTGCCTATGAGTTTGAGGATATGGAAGATGGTGCTAGAAGAAGAAGGAAAAAACTTAAGAAGAGGTGGTACAGGAAACGAAAGCCTGCTGCAACTACTAGTTATCCAAACTAATTTTGCATTATTAATCGAATATGTCTATATTATACTATTATAGTCTCTATAGTCTATATAAAGCGTGCATATATTTACAGTGCTGGGTACATATCGCGATCTAATCCATATGAATGATTTAAAAATAGATCATATCGTGATCTGGTTCAATTCATTCTGATAATATCTGATCTGATCTATTTTGTATAAATCATTTTCTCCAAAACAGCCAAAGATAATCTCGTTTTGTTTTCCTTTCAATTGAATAACACTATTATAAGTTTTCTAAATTTGAATTTATTTTTCAGGTCTAGAACCCTCAACCAGGGTTGATTTAAACACGTATGATTTTTTTCATTTTGATTTAATCAAATATATATATACTTAACTTATGTAAATTGTACCAATTTATTTAATTTTCCTGCTCATTTGAAAATTTGAAAATAAATAAATGAAATAAAAAAAGAAAATCCAAAAAAACTTAGAAAAAGTCAAATATGTAAATCGTTTTTTTTTTAATATTCAAATATTTATTTAAAAAAAAATCAATAATCTTGCACCCAACCTCCCTAGATCCCAGAATGTTTATTGCTATTTACGCATTTGTTGTTTGCGTGAACCTATAATCAACAAATGTCAAAGATTAAAGGATCAGAGTTTTTTTTTTTTTTTTTTTATAAAATTCTGACGTATAAGTATTACATACACTTCGATGCATCTTGGATATTTAAAAATTCAAATATGACGATTTAGAACAACTGATATTAAAATTTCAAATATGTATGACAATTTAAATATAGTGGTGGCAACTATTGTGTTTTTTTTTTTTTATATATGTATAGATTTCGTATCTAGTAGTGGTTGCAATGCAACTATTTTTTTGCTCCATACAAAAATAGTGGACACGACCTGTAGTTGCTTTCACTATATTGTTTTATCAGTGAACCGGATTTATAAAAATAGTAAAAAATAAATAAATAAAAACAAAATTATAACATGATCTTGATCACACTTCTTTTAAATTAATACCTGTTACGTTATTATTGAAATAGTGAAGAATTTTATAAATATAGACAAAAAAACCCAGTTTCAATTATTGTAAAATTCAGAGGCGGTATTATGGCCGAAAAGTCCGTGTGTATGATAAATAGATGACAACTGAGAATAAGGTCTTTTCTAATATTCAATAAAACAATATTTGTAAACTGCCTATCAACACGCACTAAGAGGTCTTCGATTTATGGTTTTCTTTTTTTTCCCATATTGTCAATTGTTGGTACTTACGAAAAATATTATCATAATTTTTTTTATAAACGCCTATTAATATCATCATATTTCAAAGCGATAAAAAGTTCTTAAAATGTTGAAAATGTTAAGTACATGCTTCTAAAAACTACGATAATAGTTTTTAAAATAATTTTTTATGTGTAAATTACTTTTATTTATGTTACTTCTAGGTATACGCAAACTGCATGCGCCGCTACATATCCAACTGTGTCGTTTCATTATTATTATACATTTAGTTTAATTTACAATGCAATATACAGACCAAGTAAAGATCAATTACATACAGAATACAAATAACTTAATATGTTTATGAGACATTGATATTATTTTAAAGTGATCACATAAAGGGGAAGCGGGGTCGTTGTTGAATTTCATGTCAAATAATATGATTAAAAGCATTTGGTTCAATCATTTATATTTATTACCAAACATCATTATGCTTATAAGGATTTATTGAAAGTACTTGAAAAATATAATCACTCATTACTTGAATAAAAATAGTCCTGAAAATGAAACTATTTCCCGTATAACCTGACAATACACCTATGCTATTAAGATAGAGATGTGATGTCGATCTACAGATCCGATATCAGTTCGATATCGGACCTCTATTTTAAGAGCATAAGGGTATCGTACGGGTTATACCGGTTTCTGAATTCAGAACTGTCTATCAGGAAATCGCTAATAAATAATTAAGAATAATTTAATTAATCTTATTTAATTCTAACCTCTAACTGTAATGGATGAAGTACAATATTTACTTTTCAGGAATGGTCTATAGCAAAAGTAGTCAATGTAATAAATACGGCTCTGTAAGAAATAATATGTATTTAAAAGAATTCAATCAATTTATGTGTATTTATAGATGCATAACATTGTCTACAGTCTATTCATTCCTATTTTTTAAAAATTGACGTGCATTTACCATATATCTGAATTTTATTGTTATTTAATATGCATAAAATTGATTTCTAGCAGGAATAAAATGTATTTTCAAGCACATTTTGTAAACTGAGTACTTGTATCATAAAACAAATTATTTAGGAGTTTCTATTTTTTTTAGTGATAGCAAAAAGAGTAGATATAAAAATGAATTTGTAATATTTTTTTTTTGAAATTATTCATTCAATCTAATCTAATTTAATTGATAAATTAGAATATAAATATTTCATGCAAGCATTATGAATTATTCAAAATTATTAATATAATTTTTAATACCATCTGAATTACAAATGACTCAGGCTATTATTTAAATAAACATTTTTATATTTCTATTAGTATTATTTTGAATATCATTAAATTATCGTCATTTCAGTATGGTGACAAGAATTAAAAACAAACTTGTATGCGCAGAAAAAATTTAGAATTTGTTTATAAAGTTTAATTTATATTACGTATATCAAATATCAATTGTCGATATATGTATGTATAGGATGTCGTAGCTGTACCAAAGAATATAATGTACAGAGATAGACAAAATACTAATTTTTTTTTTGCATTTAAAATACAAGTATATTTTTTTTTTTTCATAAAACTTGTATACATTAAATCGTATACAGTAGAACCTTTCTAAATGAAACAGCGATTCTAAAATGAAATGATTTAATCACGACGGACATATTTTCAACAAAACAACACAAGTTCCCTAATTCTTGATAATTTGTAATAAAAGAATATTATTTAATTACTATATTTTTCAGACATACAACTCTTTTCGTGGAACTTGAATACTATACACATACGACATACCTATTAATTATATACAAAATAAATGCACAATAATTTTACATTTGAAATTCCATTCACTCGTAGCTTATAATGTAATAAATAAAAAAAAAAAATCATTTCGTCGAACAAAAATTCGCTAAATAAATAACCAATGCTTTGATTTCAATTTATAAAAATAAATAAATTTTAATTACATCAATGAAAAAAAAAAAAAATTATTTAAATCATATTTGAGAGAACCAAATATAAACATTATTTATCTAAAACGATTAATAAACGTATTTGAATAAATATGTTTGAAATAAAAAAAATATATTGAGTTTGAGTTGTTTACATTAAAAATCGTGATTTGATACATGTTTGATAAAATAAATAAAAAAAAAAAACTCGTATCATTGATTTTAAATTGATAATATGATATATTAAAGTGTGCAATTCTGTATTGAGTTTATTTGATTTCAAAATGTGGTTAGATAATGTTTTAAAACTGTTTAGTAAACAAATTACAAAATAATTACATGAATTAAAAAAAAATGTTGATTTAAAGACACTTTACCTTTAACATTTTCAAGAAGTAATTAATCACAAAACTTTGATTTCTTGTCATATTGATCACAATCTCACGCATAACAATATAATACATCTTCTGTTTTGCTAGTAAGTGGTGTGAGAGTTTAGACGATTTTTTCATCTGGTGTGAATATTTTGTACAGCTTACCTTAACTTGTTTTAATCAATTTCGGTCACATTATATTTTAAACACTTTACCAGATAAGAATAAAAGATTTTACATTGAAAATGCAAGCGCACAAACCAATTTACAAATTTAATCTTAAAGTAAATATATGACACAAGTTAATTTCATTTAAAGAAATCGTTTATTAGGTCAACATAAATAGTTTCTTAAAATCTATAACAATGACAGAATTAAAATTAGAAAATCAAAATTCATTGTTAATTATTATCAATTGCAGTTGCAATTATATATTGAAATATTTTCTAATCGAAAAAAATTAATAAGCTTTGCGTTATTTTATTCGATTAGAAGAGTTGTCATGTTCATACATAAAATTATATTGATGTGAACTAACATTTTGGCTTACATTTTAATTGAAATATCACATCATTACCTAATTATGGTTTGATTAAAAAAGTTTTACTATAATGTCAATATTATTATTATTTTGCGTCAATTAGCAGATCTTTTCTCAATAGCTGATGAAGGCACAAACTTTTTAATCTTAATCTAATTAATATGACAATAAAAATAATGGCACTTTGGAACAATTAAAAAAAAAAAAAATTTAATCAATAAAATATTAATTTCTCTTAAAATTATAACCTGTCCTCAAATATTGGATTAATGCTATCCCTTGAGATAGTTCTTCTCTGTAAACCAGTGCCAACATGAACGAAATATTTACTTTTCATGATTATAACTAATTTAAAGATGAAAACCGCAAAACACAAAAGTATGGTAAAAATGAAAATAGCTTTTATCCATTTAACATCTGATTCTAATGATTTATAATCGGATTCTGATGATTTATATTCCGATCTTATCGAGTTATATGCAAATTTTGTATTGTCAGTCAATTTATATTCTTTGGTTGAATTTAAAATTTTCAAAAATTTTGCATTTGCATCTATTTGATCAGTCAAATTCGATAAAATATTTGTTTTGAATGCACGAAAGTCGGCAATCGATGCATTAACAAGTGTTTCTACGTTGAATATTTGTTGAACAACATCAATTAATTTTTTTTGTATGATTGTTAAATTTTCCTTTAATGTTGTTTCATTGGTAGACAAATTGTTGGTTGACGGTGTATCAATATTTGGTAAATTTTCCTTTGGTGGATTCATAATTTTTGTTTCATTGGTAGACAAATTGATGGGTGACGGTGTATCAATATTTTTATTTTGAGTATCGTTCGTTTGTGAATCGTTTATAGATTCTGCAGTGATTGACATGTATTTTGGTAGGTCTATTTGATTTGGTATAGCATCTTCTATAATAATTTTCCCATTATCCATCACATAAATATGATCATCCATGAATTCTTGAAGTAATTTATTCGAATATTCTTTTGACCAATGACTAACCGATAATTCAATGATTTTTAATTTTGGTAGATGTTCCTTTACAACTGTTGTATTCAATTCAGTTAAATTATTTCCAATGAAAACCAGTTGATTTAAATTGGCAATAATTCCCAATTCATTAAAATCAATATTAGACAAATTGTTGTAAGATAAATCCAATGTTTGCAGTTCCTGCAATTTAGAAAAGTTTCGATAGTTTGCAATAAAATTATTGGCAAGATTCAATGTTATCAATTTGGCATTGCCAGTTGTATGTAGATGTGTTATTTTATTATTTTCGGCATAAATTCGTATAGCACTGTTTGGTATATTCAATATCGTTAAATTAGCATTGTTTATAGAAATTAATTTAACTTTATCCAATAATGAAAAATTCACATTTGGAATTGGATTATCGTCTAGATCCAAATGAAGATCTTTTAAATGCATAAATGATTCCGGCTTAAATACATTTATTTTATTTTGACTTAAATAAACCATTCTAAGAGCATGATTGAATTTAAAAATATTTTCATCAATTACTTCAATTTTATTGCTATTCAAGCGAACCGTTTTTAATTTAAATAATGCATCAAAAACACCATCCTTTAGTGTGGTAATTTCATTAAAAGATAGATCAAGGTCACGTAGGTCCGATAGTCCCATAAATGCATTATCTTCAATTGTTGATATTTTGTTCATACCGAAGTTTAGCAATTGCAATTTACTAGCCTGTGATAAAATTTTGTTTGGTATTTTTCTTATGGTTGTATTATATAAAAATAATTCCGTTAGGTTTTTTGCATTTAAAAAATTGCCTTTTTCAATATTAAAAATGGATGTATTAATTACTTCGAATGCATATAAATTTGGAAATAAATTAAAAACTGATGGCATTGTAATCATAAATGAATCCATTATTTTCAGACGGGTTACATCTTTGTTGCAATTCTGAATAATATTAATTTCCGTTAAATTACTAATATTGTCTAGCATACAAAATTGATCGTCAAATACTGTAGTTTCACAATTAATTCTCCATACAAGCAATCCGCTTATTAAACAAATAAACACAAAAAACAGCCTAACAGAAAATATTAAAGTAACATTATTGTTAACACTCGATATGTTTATGAAATTTTTAATGCATCTCGTATTTAATAAATAAATGTAATAAAAATATTTACCTCATTTTGACACAAACAAAATAACAAGTTTATTTATATATTCTTAATTTGACTGAACAAGAATTTATAAAAGAAATCAAACTATGCACACAAAATATTCAGATGTTATGACTTCTCTCGATTATCTTTTTATGTCGACTGATGTGACGAAATACCGATATGCGGTTTTTTTTGTTTTAATATTCTGTGCTGTTTTTGTCCTGTTCTGTTACGTTAAAAGAAAGTGCAAAATCAACCATAAATTTATTATCATATATACTTACTTATATTATTTTGAATAAACTGTAAGCAAGTATACAGAGTTGAATATATGTATCTATATTTGATTAAGCATTTTAATGTTTCCGATAGAGTGCACAAATATTATTTAAATATGTAATATATTATGGTTTTTGGTATAAATTTAGGCAATTATTTAATAAATGACCGTAAATATCATATTACTAATTAACTACATGATGATCGTGCTATCGTTAAATACCGCCGGCATGCCTATGCATTTCTTTTAGCGATTTAAATGCCATTTAAGATTAGAATTGGACACCATTTCTTATGTATATTTAAAAATGATAAAATACATTAAGTTTTTATATATATCTTACTCTGGTGAATTTAATACACTATAAGTATAAATAAATATATATATATTGTGCATTTTAATTTCATTAATTGTTGATATTGATATTTTGGATAGGATATTATACGAAATTTGGAATGGAAGTTTCTCTTAGGTCTGAACAACTTTATTTGGGTATTTGTTTTGGAATATTCAAAAGAAATCTGTATGTTGATAATCGGAGACTTTTCAAAATATTTCTTGTGATAAAACTCAAGAATTAGCAGTCTGACACAAAGCACTGGGCGTGTGATAGACAAAAAAATATTTTTTTTTAAATTAATTTCAGCATTCATTTAATTAATACATAATTCTAAAAAGTATAGATTTCTAAAGTTATACTCAATTTTCAACTCATTCAAATTATTATTAAACACACGAACTTACTTTGATTTTTTAATATATACGAGTACACAGGTTTTCCACTAAAATATTTTGGTTCATGAATGAATTAAAATATCTTTTAAAAATATTTTCTCAATGTATATTAGCCAAAAGGTATAGTCAGAAGCAGAAATATAGAATGACTGTATTAATAATTTTTTTCAAAATCTTCATGTAATAACCTGGGAGTTCCTCAGGGATCCGTGCTCGGTCCACTTCTTTTCATCTTATATATAAATGGCATCAAATCGGTTCTTCTTTTTTGTGTTATTTTCTTGTTTGCAGATGATGGGTTATTAACAATTAAAACAAAGGATATCAAATCGGACATTCAAAAACTAAATACTGATCTAAATAACATATATAATTGGTTGTGTTCACATAAATTAATGTTGAACCTAAATAAGACAAAATGGATGGTAATTAACGCTCGAAAAATCAACACAGAGGCTTTAAGTATAAATATTAATGGAACGCAAATTGAAGCGGTAAAATGTATGAAATATTTGGGCATATTCATCGATGATAAGCTAAACTTCAAAAAACACCTTGATTTCGTAACAAAGAAGGTTGCGAAGAAAGTTGGTTTTTTTGCTAG
>JAABKK020057757.1:0-10347 GCA_011634745.2 Catotricha subobsoleta
GGCCGAAACCGAATCTTCTCGAAACTGCACCGAAACACCGAATCTGCCGATGCAGTTTCGGTTTCGTTGCATCTCTAATTTTCACATTATAATTATTCATATGCATTAAAAAACAATCATAAAAACAATAAGATAACGGCAAATTAGACTACTTGCAAGTAATTTGTGTACATCTAATTATGTATCGTGTGTAATAGGTAGGTATAAGAATATATTTTACTAATTATATATATGGCAAAGGCTCCGCTTCTGTCACGTTACACTATCACACGCATATTTTGTTCAATATCTTGAAAAAAAAACCATAAAATCCTAATAATTTTTTGATCGCTCAATATTAAGATCCCCAGGGCCTTCATTTCGTACATACAAAGTTTTTTTTTTTTTGTATCTCTGATGGTTTCGGAGCTATAAATAAGGGTTTAAAACTGTCTGGCACGTTCAAAAATTTACGAACTCAGTTTTGGAGCTTTTAAACGCTTACCTATAGCTGCGAAACCGTCAGAGATACAAAAAAAAAAAACTTTGTATGCACGAAATGTAGGCTTTGGGGATCTTCAATCTTCATATTGTGCGATCTGAAAACTATTAGGATTTTATGTTTTAATTTTTTCAAGATATTGGCCAAAGTATGCGTGTGAGAGTGTAACATGTAAAATCGGCGCCTTGACCATAGACAAAATAAATGTGTGGTTATTGCAATTTTGTTTAAATTTAAATTGATTGCTATTTTGACGGGAACACTCGAATCGAATTACTATATAAATATTTAATTGCATGAATTCCATATATTTAAAATACATGCTAGCTTGCTATATGTTTCACCGTATTTAGAATCGAATAAATTTAAACATTTCATAAAATCAGTGTTATTTATTTTAAGACATGTTTATTTTTATTGGGTTATATATAAATACTTTTACTTTATAATAGAAATAGTTCTCGTTTCTATAAACTATAAATACAATACAACAAACTGTTTTTGTTGTTGTTTTTTTTTTATTATATTTCTTTTTAAAAATATATATAAATACATACAAGATACAACCAAAAATTTAACCAGTCAGAAACATCATACATAACCCAATACAATAATAATAATAAATATAACATTGATTTTAATCAATAATAAAACAACTAAACTATACAATAAACTACACAAATTAACGAATTCATTTTCATTTCACTCATGCACGAAATTTCCGATTTTTTATTTTTCGATTAAATTTTGTATGACGATTTAGTATAATAGAAGAAATATAACGACAACAACGCACTATATAAAGTATACAAAACTCTAAATAAAGTTTTCTATTGAGCTGCAAACCAAGAAATTAATTTTAAAGATATAAGCAATACAACTCAGGCTATACGCAAGAGTACAATACAATATATATATAAGTATAACTATATATAAATACAAACCAATTTCTATTTTGTAATTCAAACTTTTCGTAATGATATTTTTAGAATGACAAATGAAAAAGTATTCACCACACACAGTTTTATAAATTGGTTTTATTTTTTTATTTTTTTTTTATTTTATTGTTATTCTATTATTATTTTTATTTTTTATTTTTTATTTTTTATTTTTTTTACCGTCATCAATACTTTAAAACATACAATTAGTGCCGGCGTAAGTCATAAGCCATGCAGGCTACAGCCTAAAGCACCAAATTTAAGGAGCGCCAAAATCGATGATGAGAGCGAAAAAACAAGTGTTATGTACAAGTTTTAAACTGTTTAAGGAAAGCGAAGTATGAAATGTTCAGCTAAGGGTAAAGGGCGCAAAAATTGAAATCAACTAAGGGTAAGGAGCGTGACTTTTGTTTTTATATCTTAAGCATCAAATATGAATAAGACAACAACAACAACAAAAACGATTCTGTCTAGAGCGCTATCAAACCTTACGCCGGGCACTGTATCCAATGACCTATTATAGAATACACATTAGATTATTGATTGAAGGAGTATTTCTGTTTTTTGCCAATATTTTGAATTGTCCAGAGAATAACCAAACAAAAATTATCTCTAAATAAAAAAAAATTAAATATTTTTTTTTTTACTATTTTTCAGAAAAAGAACAACCTGACAGCAAACCATGGCTCTAATTGTATTAATTACATCAAAATAATCATCGAAGCGAAAAAAAATCATAAAATTATCATATCGATGCTGTGTGTGTTTGATGAGCTGTGATTAATCCCCGCGCTAAACAACGATTGAAACATTAATCGACCTTCATACCGTTTTTTATTGTTTTTATTGTTTTTTTTTTTTTTGTAAAAAGAAACAAAACGAAAAAAAAACCATTATTTTTTACATTTACTATTTTGCTTTTAAGGAAAATCAAAAATATTATAAAAAAAAAAAAAAAACTTTTTTTTACAAACACACACATCAAGAAAACAAAAACAAAATAAATCAAAAATAAATAAATAAACAAAGAAAAACAAAGAAAAATTGAAGCGAGACATTTATATTTTGAATTCGATATACCAAACATTCTGAGGAGTGCAACAGAAAAAACAAAAAAAATACATAAATAAATAAATAAATAAATAAATAAATAAATAAAACGAAAACAGCGATACGACATCATTTACAAGATACCCGCATCCCATTGCGCGCAAAATTAAAAAAAAAACAAAAAATAAATGAATATATTGTGTTGTTGGACAATGGCGCCAAATACACGGGTGACACGAAAATGGGAAGTATTTGCTGGACGAAATAAATTTTATTGTGATGGATATTTCATGTCAGCACCAAATACGGGAATTTTTTATTTAACCGTTTTTCTTATAACTGGAACGAGTGCATTATTTTTTGCATTTGAGTATGTTTGAACTTTGAGTATATTTTTTCATCAATGATTTTACATACAAAAAAAACCAACCAAACAAACAAACAATATATTCTTTTTATTTTGACTAAATTTGATGATTTCTTTTTGTTTACAGTTGTCCATATTTGACAATACATATGACTTCTGCCATACCAATTGTTGGTGCATTCTTGTACTTTTTTACAATGGGATCTTTGCTACGTACAACATTTACGGATCCGGGTGTAATACCTCGTGCGTCACAGGATGAGGCCGCTTATATTGAAAAACAAATTGGTGAGTTTTAAAAATTTAAAAATTTATGAAATTCGAATCATGAAATTTTATATTATATAATTTTTTTTTGTTGTTTCTTTGTTTACTTTTTCCAAACAGAAGTGCCAAATTCATTAAATAGTCCAACATATCGACCACCGCCTCGCACAAAAGAGGTTTTAGTTAAAGGTCAAACAGTGAAATTAAAATATTGTTTCACATGCAAAATATTTCGTCCACCAAGAGCATCTCACTGCAGTTTATGTGATAATTGTGTAGATCGATTTGATCATCATTGTCCGTGGGTATGTTCATTCAGTTTGCCCAATAGCCTCTACTAAACTGAATATTGAAAGCCGCAAATTCAACGTTTGAACGTTTTTTGGTTTTTTGTTTTTTGTTTTTTTTTGAAATTGAGATTTTCTAATCAACCAATGAAATTGGTTATCCGTATATAGAACAACATCTCTAAGTTCAATTCTAAGCCATACACATATTTATGTGTACTTACATCTGGTAATATTTCAGTTTGAAAGGCTATGGCGCTTAATGAATTATTTACGCTATCTATTTAACTACATATTTTTTTTTAGTTTTTTTGATATTAATATAAAATTAATCAATAATAATTAATTTTTTGTTTTTCTTTCTTTCTTATTGTAGGTGGGTAATTGTGTAGGAAAACGAAACTATAGGTTTTTCTACATGTTCATTGTCTCTCTAGCATTTCTAGCCGTTTTTATATTTTCTTGTTCAGTAACGCATTTAGTTTTATGTAAGCATTTATTTTTCGATCAATAAACTATTTATTTATTTAGAAACATTTCTATTTGTAAAATAATAATAATTATGAAAATCATTTTTATTTTATTTTATTTTTTTCGTTTGGTTCTATAAATAATACAGTAGGAAAAGATGGTGACAAAGAGTTCATCGATATTGTTAAAAAAGCACCATTTAGTGTTATTGTTACGTTTATATGTTTCTTCTCGATATGGTCTGTGATAGGATTGGCCGGTTTTCATACGTATTTAACAACCAGCGATCAAACAACAAATGAAGATGTACGTTGTCATTGTAACATATTTAATCAAAATATATTTAATTTCATCTTTCTGTAGTATCCATTTCAATAATTTCTTTGTTTTACGATATTCAGATTAAAGGTTCATTTTCAAAAGGTGCACAACATAGCGTTAATCCTTATTCACATGGAAATATATGTTCAAATTGTTTCTATATATTGTGTGGTCCAATGACACCCTCACTTATCGACAGGTAAAAATAAATATTTCTATTCAATATATTAATTATTATTTAGTGCAATTTGTTGTTGATTTGTTGTAGGGATGGCAATCCGATATTTTTTCGATCCGATCGGATTTTGTTTGAATTGCCTATTTTTTCTCATTGCTTGTGATTCCAAACACACGACGAGCTGTGCTATTTAAAGGATACATGCCGCCCTTCAATCCAAAAGATTTTTGTGGTTCTATATTCGGATAGATTAAAAGGGGATGTGAAACAAGAAATCGGATTATATAATCCGACTAGTTTTTCGGATTGTTCAATCCGATTTGTTTGATCCACAACGGCTTTTAATCGAATTTGAAACCAAAAGAATCTGTTGAATTGAAGGATGGAATATATTCTTCAAAAAGCACAGCTCGTCTTGTGTTTTGAATTAAGCAATGAGGAAAAATAGGCAATTAAAATAAAATCCGATCGGATCGAAAAAATATCGGATTGCCATCCCTAATTTGTTGTATAATCCGTTTTTTTTTTTTTTTTCTGAATTTACAGAAGAGGAATAGTTACAGATGAATATAGAATAGAAATGCAACCAGCCGAGCATTTCCGTTATAATAATGCAGCACCGCCTTTAGTTGTTCATCATCAGCCGATTGGTAGCAGTGAACAAATTCATAAATCAAAATATTATGATAATGAAGTAAGCGCATACAATTAGAGAGTTTGCAAAATCGACGTACGAGAATTTACGTAAGTCTCTGCATAACTCGTTTGCTGTGGAAAATCTCACGGTTTCCTTGAATATGAACAATCATTAGTTTCATATACTAGTGTTCAAACTATTGGAAACGTAGGAATTTTCACGCAAACGAGTTACGGAGCCTTACGTAAATTCGTGTACGTCGATTTCGCAAACACCTTAATATATACCATTATTATTTTTTCCATTCATACTAACATTAATATTAACATTTTTCATATTCTTTTCAGCTTGACATTAATTTAATTACGCCCGGTATTTATAGACAACGTAGTTACGACAATTTAAAAAACGGTAAGTCACCATTTCTACATCCACCACATTATCGTTTATCACGTATTGTAAATTTACCTCCTGCAATACCAAACACCTGTGATCCATTGTCATCCTATTCGTCATATATACACAATCAACAAAATCAAATAGTTAATCAGAATTGTTCGAAAACACTATTAAATTCAGAACAAGAAAATAAAAAGAATAAAAATTTAAATACAAATGATGATGTATCGGTTACATCATCAACTGTATCATTATCACCATCAACAAAAACACCAACAATAATAACAACAACAACAACAACAACAACAACAACAACACCATCACCATCACCATCACCACTACCACCACCTGTGCCAATTCATTATAAATATTATACACCACAAAGAAAATACAAGGAAAACACATTTCCACGTTATCCTTATCATAAAAATCGTGCTGTACCACGTAAACAATTACTTGAACAAGAAAATCATATTCGTAATAATCAGCGTCGCACTGCGGCCAGCACTAGCACATCTAATCATTCTGAAAATAAAATTAATAATAATAATAATGATGATATACGTGTTCGTTTAGATTTAAAAAATTCTACCGATCCGATGCAATCATTATTGAGAGATGTTGATCTATGTGATTCAAGTGAAATTGATCCAATGCTTCGGCATCATCATAAAAATTATCGTGTTAATAAGAAATACATAACAAATACAAATCAAGAATCTATCACAAATAAAAATAATCGCTATTCAAATGTTTACGAATATTCGTTAGCATCAATTTTTGAAGATTTTAGTAGCGATGACAGTTTATAGTATATACTTTACTTTTAATAATGGTTTGATTTCGATTATAAATAATATTCTAAAAATCAAAACATTTCAGATTCAGGCCTAAATAGCGGACAACTAAGAAATTTTATTGCGAACCACACAACAACAAAAAAAATTGTATACATTTGTTTTTTTCTCTTCTTAATTTAGGAAGTCATAGTCAACTTGATTTCATCTCCGTTTATTAAGTGTTTAACCGTTATGCAACGCATCTAAATACTGAATGGGTAATAAATTATATTCAGGGTTGGTATTTCGATTTTCGTACAGATTTTCTTATAAGGAAATTTACCTATTGAAGGCTAGACGATATCGTCTCGTCATCAAAAACTCTTGCGTCTACTTATAATTTTTCTTCATTAACTTTTGCCATTTTTTTTATTAAAATAAATAAATTTCGCTTATGGCATAACTTTTGTGCATGAGATAAAAATTAACTTTTGAATCGAAAAAAAAAATGGTTGAGAATGGTTTTTGACATTTTAAAATCTTTCGTTTTAAATTCATATTAACACTTTTCGTGGATAAAATAGAATAAATTAAGCGTTAAGATCACCATTGAAATTCATTGTACGTCATCTCGTTCTTAGCGATATTATTAGCAGGGCTCGGACTCATCCGAAATTCCTAACTTTTCCTAATTTCTCCTAAATTCTCAATTTTTCTCCTAAATTCCTAGTTTTTTTCTCCGTTTTTTTTTTTAATGCGAAATTCCCGCCACGATTTAGAAAATTGTCATAGGGTATGATTTTCGATACTTCCCATTTTTGCCACCAATTTTACTTGTACTACCAATAGGGCGCTGTTGGGTTAATGTAAAAAAAGCAACAACAAAATACACTAAAAATGACGTTATAACCCAACACGGCGAGCGGTGCCAAACGGAACTAATCACACGCCCTATATTTGAAGCAAAAAAAAAAAATATATTACATGAAGGAAAATAAACGAATTTTATTAGAAGAGACTCCTAATTTCTCCTAAATTTGTTCCGCCTAATTTCCTAATTATTTGATATTCTAACCTGAGTCCGTGGGCCTGTATATTAAACAAATACATCTTCTACGCCATAACTATGATAATTCACATTGTATTCGTTTGATTGCAAATTATATTAACCTAATGAAATTGAGTGACTGCATTATTTATGTGTTGAATAAAATATTGAAATTTTCGCTATATGTTTAATGACAATTGATTTTTGGGCCTATCAAATAATTAAAAGTCTTGGCAAATTATAACAATCATTTTTTCTTTGTGTACCCACTACAGTAGTTGTGTAATCCCATAAATTGCAGCATTTTGGAAAAAAAAAAAACAATATTTCATAAAAATTCATTAATAAAATAATTAAGATTTTCAAAAGCTATATTGAAATAAAATTTCGATTTAACTCGAAATTTAAGTATTACATAGTCGTTAGAAATAAATAAATGAAAACAAGAAAAGAAAGAAAGAACAACAATTTAAATGATTTAAATTTAAAAAAGGAAAATAAAAAAATAACTATAAAAAAAAAAAAAACTAAATAAAATAAAGAGTAGGTAATAAAATGCAGTTATATTCCTTCCTTGCCTCAGTTAAAGCTTTATAGATAAGTGTAACCGTATTTACAAAACCAGAATAATGAGATAATTATATTTACAAAATATTTAAACTAATTAATAATAAAATGTAAGATCAAAAAAGTTTTCAATACATTTTTTAAATGGCTTTTTTTTTATTAAGGTTAAGTTTTAGAAATTAAATTTTATTATAGAATATTTTAAGACATTGTTTAATGATGATAAAAATGAACATACATACATGCACATACACACACAACACACACACACACACACACACACTTACACAAACATATATTTATATTTTTTTTGAAACTAAAAATGGTTTTTGTTAAATATTTAAAAATATGTATTTTTTTTTTTTTTCGTTTTGTTGCTTCAACTTCACTAAAAATAATAAAAATAATTTGAGACAAAAAAGCAAAAAAATTTTGGGTGAGTCGAAATTTGTACAAGAAAAAAATAATAATTATGTGCTTTAGAACCAAATTTTTAGATGGGCATTTTTTGTTCCTAGCATTTACTTATAATAGATTAGAGATTGTTCATGTCACAACTATTTATTTTTTTTGTTTTTTTTTGTAAATGTTGTTTTGCTTATTATTGCGCTGTTAATTTGTTGGCAAATATAAAAAAAAAATAAATATTTATTTTGTCACATTTCATTATTACATTTAAAAAAACAAAACAAAAAATCATTCATTTTGTAATAATCGTTCGTCCTCTTAGCTAATTTTACAATCATAAATTATTCAATACAACCTTTCACAAAATTTATGTTGTGTTTTGTGTTGCATTCCATCGTAATTTAGTGTACGTTTTTGTACAAAATTTGATAGAAAAAAAAAAACTATTTGCACCTGTTTTTTACATTTTCATTTTATTGACAATCATTTCTATCTGAAAAGATATATTTAAAGATGTAGAATAAAATATTGAAACTGTTATGTGTTTCAAATGAAAATAATTATTTCTTTTTCACATAGTTAAAGTTTTTTTTTTTTTTCTTATATAAAAATACATATTTCCGGTATATATTTAATGATTAATATTTGAACAGAGTTAGATACCGAAAAGTTCTTTCTCTTTAGTAATTAATATTAACATTTATATAACACAAAATTATATGATAAATTATCATTGATTTAAAAACCGAACAAAACGTGAAATCGTAACTCAATATCGAATTTAAATAAAAACAAACTAATTTAATTCCACCGAAATATTTATTAAATTTAATAAATTCCAAAAAAAAAATAGATGTTAAATGTATGCATTTCATCCATCATCACGCCTAAAAAATCTAAATGCAATAATTTCAAAAATAAGTAACAAAATACAAATTATAATGAAATAAAACGATATATGTATTATCATATAAATATTACATAAAATAGATACCTATATGGCATGCAAGCCATATAAAATATAATCGGCCGACAAAATCAGTTGTAGCTGCAATAATGCACTTGAAGATAATCATTTTATAATCCTCTATTCACCAAACTTAACATTGATCAAACAAGTAAATAATCGAATAAGACTAGATGCGGTACGACAATTATTCTTATTACATAATGAATGGACGAAGACAGCATGAATACAGACGAAGACAATATTATATCATCGCGTCGTTAATCTGGCATTAGGTGGCTATCTATAAATGTCACGAAATTCATAAACAGCTATCTGCATATTATACATCCTTATGCATTTCGTGGCATTTGCAGATAGCACCTAATGGCAGATCAACGACGATCTCTGTTATATCTCGTTTTATTAACATTTTTATTTTCTTACTTATTTGCTTATTGTTATATGCTTATGATGGGTGAGAAATTTCACTTGAAATGCATACATTTAATTATTATTTGTTTTTTCGCATTTAATAAATTAAATTATATTCAAACTATATTTCGGTGAAATCACATTAAGGTGTTTTTATTTTTAAAATAGATATTATGATGAACTATTTTTTCAAAATACAAAATATACACAAAATTGAGAATCTACAATACAATCAAACCATTACAAATAGACATTATATCACATAAAATAATACAAATTAAACTAGAATTCATATTATTGATTACTCAACTCAACTCAATCATTCAATTTATTCATTTAAGTATTTTGTTTAACATATTACATTTTTGTGAGATACAATTCGTCGGCTGAGAGTTGTTCTGTCGCACATTAATTTTTCTTTGAAAGGAAAATAGACCTTATGTATATGACGTTAAATAAATGTGCGACAAAACAACTCTCAGCCGACGAATTATCAAAAAAATTTCAACAACTGACATTATTATTAGAAACATATTTAAATTTATGTGAAATTTTTAAAGGAAAATGAAATATTGATTACTTTCAATTCAATTATAACTTAGGGGCTGTTCACAAAGTATGTCACGCTTTTGGGGGAAGGGGGGGTTTCGGGAAATCGTGACAAAACGTGACAAGAAATTGCCCGGGGGGGGGGGGGTTATGGGGCCTGTCGGGACATACAAAAAAAATTATGCATTTACACTCGAAATTTTTTGCTTCAATATAAGA
>JAABKK020057758.1:0-10347 GCA_011634745.2 Catotricha subobsoleta
TATATATTTCTCAAACAAAAAAAAAAAAAAAGAGGAAACAAAAACATATGAAAATAAGATATTTAGTGGTACTTTGAATTATTCTTATTAATTTCTTTATGATTACAATTAAAATTATTAAAATTATTAGTTCTATTATTATTTAATTATAAATTAATATTTAATTAATAATATTAGTATTATTATTATTAATATTATTGTTATTATAGTTTAATTATTATTAAAATTAATATTATTATGGAAAAAAAAATACAATATTACACAAGTAAATTACTTATATGATATATATATGAAATTATAAAAAAAATAAATAAAATAAATTTAAGTTGAAAGTTAGCTGTTTGTAATAGCGTCGTAAAATATTTATATAGAAAATGAGACATAACAGAATATTTATTGAAATAAATTATTAAAAATGTTAATTGTAATTTTAATTTCATTCTAACTTTTTCCTTTTTTTTAAATAACACTAATTTTTATTTCATATTTTATTTTCATCTATTCGCTTTGTTTAATTATTGTATTTATTTATTTATTTGGAGCGACAGGGCGCATAATTAAATATAAATTAAAATTAAGTACTTGAAAAATAATTAATTGATTAATGAATTAATTAAAAATAATTATTATAAAAATTAAAAAAAAAGTTAACCTATTGTAGCAAATATATAAGCAAAATAATTTTTAGAAGTGTGCGAATTAAATTATAATAATTATAATAATAATAATAAAAAAAGATGAAAAATATTATTAATGTGTACAAGTGATCTAAACATCAGCATAAAAAATTAACAACAAAAAACAAAAAAATAAAAAAATAATTAAAAAATTTAAAAAAAAAACGATATTTAAATAAAAAATATAATTTTATGGTGAAAATGTTAAATGTATTATTTCGACGACCGTATAATATAAATAAAAAATAAAAAATTAAAATATTGTGAATTTGTATTAGATTATTATAATTATAAGAAAAGAAAGAAAGAAAACTAATTAATTATATTTAATAAGCTGACCAAAAGTAAAGAGAGATCGAAATCTTCTAAAAACAACATAAAACACTGAACAGAAATTATTCGAGAACAAAATGGGTGGCGTTTAAGAAATGGCCGAGTAATTTAATTTAAAGTGTAAAAATGTAAATTATGAAATAAATATACCATCGGAAAAGACACGACTTCGTTGTTTATTATAAAGTAGACAAATAATTCAATTCTAGCACACTTCAATATTATATTTTATTGTAGGCACATTTAATCGCCCAAAAACTTAATATAAAAACTATGGTTGCGATATCGGATAATCTCTGAACATTTTACTGTACTTAATATGTTACTTATTTCAATACCGAACCTAATCCTTAATAATTTTCGCTTATCGGTTTTTAAGACTAACCAAAAAAAAAAAAACAAAAAAACAATTTCACATACAACCTAAATTTTAATATAGGGTATGAAAGAAAGTATTATTAAATGAGGAAGGCGTTGTTTTTTTTTTCGTTCGGATATTGTTTCGGGATTTACATTTTTTCCAGATCAGTCAGTGTCTATTGAGTATTGACCCTTGGTATATTTCTGTCATATTAATTAATTTTTCAGAATAAATAGAAATTTTTATTATTTGAAAAATAGTTGGATTCGTCCGCCTATAATTTCATTTTTATTGTTTATATTTATTAATTTGAATTATTAATATTTATTATTATTAATTATTATTATTTTTATTATGTAGGTATATTAGGCCTTATGATGCAATATTCTATTATTATATAAAATTATAAAAAACAACATGATTAACATGTAAATTAATTAATTATAATTAAATTAAAAAAAAAAATTAAAAAATTTAAAAAAATAAAATGAGTAAGAAAAAACACAAGAAAATACTAGTCACATAGAAGTTGGTTATTTATATATAAAATAGTTAACATGAATAGTTGCCTCATAATTAAAGAAAAAATAATTAAAAAAAAAAAATTAAAAAAAAGTTTAAAAACATAATAAACTATAAATTAATTAATTTTATTCTTTTATAATGTGATTAAGGATTTCAATAAAAAAAAATGAGAATTTTAACTCGTATTACATAAAAAAAAAAAGAATAATGATTATGGAATAAATAATCATATTAATTGTTATATTTTGCATGCAAAATTCGAATGATTGATAAATCTCATAAGATTATTTTCTATTTCTTTAATATTGATTTAAAAATATAATGCTATGTTAAATACAAAAAAAAAATTATCGTATATATATAGTTTATTATTGACGAAATATGAAATGCGATAATCTGCTAGTTATTATATTTTAAATTGTTCTCCTGTAAAATTAACAAAGGAAAGTGAAAAAAAAAAACAAATTCAAATATGAAATCATAAATAAAAATATTTTAAATCTTAAAATTTAGCTAAATTTTAATGCGCAAACAAATAATTTTAAAATATTTAAATTTATGTATTCTTTAATTTTCTTTATTGAAAGATATTCAATAAATGTTGCTAACAGAAAAAATGTCACTATTGATAATTATAATCTTTGCGTCAAAATTATGATATTTGGCAATAAGTTGACTATAAATTTTGTAAAGAAACAAAACAAAATTTGATGCTATGTAATTGACAAATAATATTTGAGATAATTAGCATAACATCTAAATCAAACTGTTCGATTTCATACATCTTCTTATTCAAGCATATAATAAGACTATTATTTCGAAAAATTGTTTTCATTAATAAATAAATGATGACCTCGCCGTCGATTAAATGAATATTATTAATAAATTGAAGTTAACTAAAATATCCCCAGAAAACCAATTTAAACTTTCTTTGCTAAATCTATATGTTATATCGTTAAAAATTCACAAAGCATATTACATATTTCAAATGGATAATAACGTATTTCATTTTAAGCACGTTAAGCACTTCTTTTAAAATAAACAATTTTATTATAATGGAGAAATTAGTTGAATAATAATTAATTAAAATAATTAAAACGATATACCATTAATTAATAGATGAATGACACCAATAAACAATACTTATAATAAAAAATAAAATATTACACCTATTATTTAAATAAAATATACAATAATAATTTAACAACAATAGCATGAATACATCGTACAAAAGTATATTATTTAGATAATTTTTAGTACGAGATAATTAGAGTAAATTTGACATTTTATTAATTGTATGGAAATGAAGTTAAAATTAAGTATTTATTAATAATTTTTTTTAGTTTACACTTCAATTCGTGAATATATATATTTTGGCCATAAAATATCTACTTTTAATTAATTCAAATATGCCTGCCTGGAATTAGCAAACATAATTAAATTATTAATAGAGACTAAATTGTGTATATGGAAAAATTGCGAACACCAAAATACCAAAATTTAATGACATTAAATTGAGTACTTAGAATATTAGGATTGATGTAAAAAAAAAAAAAAACGATTGAAAGCTGTACTTGTAGGTACAAAATATTTTAAAAGTTTTTTAATTTCGATGTTTTATGTTTTTACCTTTATGAGGATATTTAAGAATATCTTTCAAACGCATTTTTATGTTTTAATACATATATATATATTTTTCTAAATATTAAAACATCACGAAAATTCCTATAAAGGTAAAAACACTTCACGCAACTTCTAACAATTTCAATCAATTTCAATCAATTTCAATCAATTTTAAAAAAGATGATATCTTAGGAGAAAAAAAGAAGGATTAATTGCTTTGCCGAATGCATAATATCGGATCTTGAATATCCTAACTCTCAGATAAAACATCATTCTACTAAATGTCATTTCATTAAAATTTCGATAGTTCGCCAGAATTATCGGATGTCATATTTTTAAAATAATACTAATTGCCTAACATAATTTATAGTTCTCCTAAATTCTGATAAAAGTTGCATACTTTTAACATTTATCCCAATTCTATAAAACGTACTCATATCTATATTATAAAATAAAAAACAAAAAAGAAACCATTATTTTGCCTACAAACTATTTATACAATAAGAAAATTTGATTTTCGTTTTGTTTTCTTATAATTTTGTTTAAACGTAAAAAATTGTACGCCATCCATTTTTACAAAAAAAAAAAAAAAATAATAATAATAATAATAATAGTAAAAAAAATTAATTAGAATGAGAAATGAAATTGTGAAGAGAAGAATTTAAACAAAAATAAATCATATATTACCATCATTGTACGTACTTATAATGAAGAATTACTGAATTGTCATTCATATAAATAAATAGGGTACCAACAAACATAATTATCATTACCACTCAACCACTACCATCATAAAAAAAAATAATAATGAATTATAAATGGTCAGCGTTTAAACGCACATAGTAATTTTACCTAAAAAAAATAACTTATATGTAATTATTAATTAAATAATAAAATAACATTAATATTAATAAAATATTTAGTCGAAATATGAAGCGGAAAACAAATACTATATTATTTATTTTGTTAACTTAATATTACATGAAAATATTTAAAAAAAATAAAAAATAACAAGAAGTTTATTCAAATAATTTTATTGACCCGTAAATGAAGAATTTGATTTTCGAAAACCTAAATTAGAAACATATTTATAATGAGAACTGAAACTAAAAAAAAAAAAAAAAATATATCTTAAAATAATGGAACAGAGAATAGGCCTAAACTTTCAACTTGAAATTCATAAGGTAAATAAAATACAATCAAGAATTTTTATGTTCCACAAAATTCTAAGTATTTTCCTTAAAACATTTTTTTTTGTGGAATAAACTCTGATCAAACTGATTTATATTTTCTTTTATTTTCTTCTGTGGATTATAAAAGATTGTAAAAATGGCGGCTTAAAAAATTTTTATTGAGAAAGAAATTCATATAATAAATATTAATGATAATTAAAAAAAAGGCATAATTTAGTTAACAAATAAACAATATTTAATTAAATAATAATTAAACAATGAATGATATTTAATAAAAAAAACAAAAACAAAAACAAAAAAAATATCTATATTTATGATTTATTCTCCACTTAAAAAAATTATTGATTAATTTATTTTAAATATAATAGAACAGAAATTAAATAGAAATTTACTTAAGATTTATTCGTATAGAAATGAAAACAAATCACTTGTAGATTCGCAATTAATTTTCTTCAATTTCTTTTTCTCTGTTCTTCTTTTCATTTTTATTTGAGAAAATAGAAACAATGAAAAAATTAATAGATTTAAATAAAATATAAAGTGTACGAAGTGTGGATAAATATTAAACATAGATAATATTCAAATTAAGCACAGATAACCAAAAAAAAATATAAAAATAAAAAATGTAATAAATATCCAAAAATATAGTAAAAAAAAATTCATCCAGGAACCTCAAACTATTAATTTCTAGTAAGAAAATTAAATTAATTATTAATTTAAAATACAAATACTAAAAATAAAACATTCATAAAAAATGTAGGTTATGTAATTGTAATGAAATAAAAAATAAAAAACAAAAAAAAAACATTAATATTTAACACACGACAAAACTAAAATTAAAATAATTAACAAAAATAAATTATATAAATAATAATAAATATTATTAATTATAAATAATAAAATAAGGAGACAAAAAAATTAATATTATTAAATAATAAATATATATTTGAAGTGTGAGAAAGAGGAAATGAGTTAATATTATGATTATTATGATTATTATTAATATTGCTTTTATTATTATCATTATAATTATAATTATTATTTCCATTTAAATTATTATAGTGAAAAAATATACCAAGAAAATAAAAAAAAAATAAAAATAAATAAAAAAAAAAATAATAATAATAGAGAGGTATATAAAAATAGTACGAATATTGAGAGAGAATGTGTTACATTAATTTAATATAATAAAAAAAAAATATATATATATATATAAAACCGAACAAAAAAATGAAAAAAAAAATTAATAAAAACAAGTATGGAATAGGAAAAAAAACATAACTAAAAAAATATACCTTAAAAATATGTGTTGGTTCGAATTACAGAATTAAAATGTTAGAAAAAAAAATGATTGTGTTCTTTTTTATTTCTAATACGTATCAAATAGATATGTATTAGATATTATCTATAAAAAACATTCTTGATATCATTAGTCCGTTGCAGAATGGTAAAAAAAAATGGGGCTATTAGGTAATATTTTAATATACATTGTGAGAAAATAAATTTTGGGATTTTATGAAGATTTGTTTTGAAGTAAAATTACTGTTGGATAACGATCTAAGACCTGTACGAGGATGACTATATATTTCGCATTAGAAACATTTTAGGAAGCTCATTTATGTCGTTTCAATAGAGCACATTAATTTTCTTATTAAAAAATCGTACGGTTACGCAAAAGTGGTGAAAAATTGCACTTTGACCTAGAATCGCATTCAATTTATGATTATGTTGCATAAATCGCCTATTGCAAGTTTTAAGTATCTTTATTAGGAGTTGCTGTGTCTAGAAACGTCCCATAGCAAAAGAAAAATAAGTTGTGACCATTTAAATAAAAAAATAAATAAATAAATAAATAAAAACTATTTTTACCAAAAATTTTGAAGGATCGAAGATAAACGGTCTTCACCAAATAACTGGGTATATAAAGTGTGGAATTTTTTTTTTTATAAAAAATAACTTGATCGGCCCCCATTAATCATTTATTATTCAGTTTAGTTAAACTATTACAAGTAAGTACTTTAGCACATTTTAAGATAAAATAAAATTAAAAGTAACGAATGGAACATAAAGCTTTTCTTCCGTTACACGTACGGCTTCTAAAATAAAGCTTCATTTGTTAGAATTTATTTATAATACTGTTTGTCATTTTGTCGAATGAACTAACCTTCAAATATTAATATAAAATATAAACGCACAGCGCATACTCTGGTTTGAATAAAATATCAACATTCTCTTGACGTGCACGTATTTATGAATCTAATTATCGATCAGTTTTATTTAATATTATTTTCAAGATGTCCACCATAAAGTGCTGAAATCTTGCGATTCTTGTTTTATTTGAATTTTCGACTGGGAAAATCGTGAAAATTTTTCAAAAATATTAAAAAAGCGTAATCGCGTTCATTATTTAAACGCGCTGATTTTAATTGTGCGAGAGAAAGTTTTATTTAATAATATGTAATAATAAAAAAAAAGGTTCAGATTTTTTATAAGAAGATTTTTGTGTTAAGAGCTAAATTGAAATAAGTCTTGAAAATATTATTAAAATTCTTTAAAAATTAATTTATCAGTTTGGAATATCTGTACATACAAATAATATTTCACTAAAATTTTACTATCGGGCAACGATGAAGTATTAGATATCTGCCTTGATAATGAAACTGACAATGCAAAAGTTATTTTATTTTTATTACTATTTTCTTTAATAAAACAATAGGAGAAAGTAGATCGATTAAACAGGCACATTTCTCAAAAAAAATTTTTTTTATATATATGCAAAATATAACTACAAACGAATTCATTTTCATTCAAATTGATATCTGAAAAATGTTGAACTAACACCTGAATATTCGACCAATCAGAGAGTACTGTGGTAACAGAAATAGATGATTTTATAGCATCTTAAGTTATTCAGTTTGAAGAAAGCCCACAGGCCATAAATTGATATTTTAAGATAATGCATTAAAAACTAGTAGTTTGAGAATACGCATTCCATTTCCATACTTCTTTTATTTTTATTATTATTATAAAATTCTTTTACAAAAATTAAAAAAAACTACAATGCATAACATAAATAAATGGTTTATTTGTTTGTTAAAAATCTATTCAACTGTGGAAACCAAATATTTAACGAACAAATTATTATGTTCCACATTTGGTTTGAATCTTGGCTCCACTGATTGTGGTACACATAATTGGAGACACGAACCACACATCTTGAACGAAAGCTTATTTGAACAAATAAAAATAGGACAACTGGGCAAGCTTAATGGTGAGATTTATTACATTTTCAACAATATTATATAGGTATAACTGTTTAATCTCACAGTTTTTGAATATTTTTAAAATCTATTGTTTATTTCACTATGCGATCCTGTTAATTCAATTTTAAATTTATTTTGATGAAATTGAGTACTGTAACTCTTATAAATTGTATTATTACATTGGATACAATTTACTTATTAAAAGAAAAGTAAAGAGTCATTCAATCGAACTAGATTTAATGGATTAATTTAATAGTATTATTATGATGCCTAGGCGTCACAAAACACAACTGCAATTAACATTTTTAAATTTCAATATTTTTATATCTTAACATTAATTTAATTAATCCACGCAACTTAAAATTTGATTATTTTTATTGATGAAAACGCTATAATTTTACATTAATTTATTTGCTATCATATATAATCATTAATTATTATTATTAAATAATTTCGAAATAATTATAATTTGTTGTCTGTTTATATCAAAGTTCTATAACAAAGCTATATTTTGGTTACTTGTTTTTCCCTCTTTCTTACACATTACACGGAGAGAATAAGATAGTACAGTATATTCTACCATATGGGGGGTAGGTATAATCTACTATCATGAGGTGTTGTTGTGGCGCCAACTATCCAGCAGTTAGTTAATTTTACCTTCTGACGGGTAAATATAACTCCTCTTTATGTAAATAATTAGTATGGGTAAATATAATCCCTCTTTAGGTACATAATTGGTACAAATATCCCTCCGATGGTTGATCACAAAAAATAGCATAGTTATTTTTTAACAAAAAGGTTTTTTTTAAACCGTATGGTATCCTATGGGTGTGTTCGGTACCTTGAGAAACGTGGTAATCAAAAAAAAAAGGGCGGTAATCAGGAGACCAAATTCAACTCAGTTCAGTTTCTGTTAGTTTTATTGATTATTTTTATTCATACACAAGCATATTAAGGTAAATTTTTAAATATATTATTTTTACATTATATTTGCATATATTACTTAAGTGAGTCCCCATTGAAGTGGGCTTTGTACTTTTAGAATGATATTATAATATGTAATATAATGATTTATATTTTTAATTTGACTAAATTAAAAAAATCCGACGCATTATAGGTTTGATTCTTTTTTGTCTGTCCCCTCTATAATCTCAAAAACTAGTGAGTATATTATATTATAGAGTGACTGAAGGTGATATTAACCCTAAAAGGTCAAAGGTTACAAAAACTAGTGGGTCAATTGCGATCAAACTTATACTATGTTCAAGTTGTAGATCTAGATTGATTGCCCTAATGGAAAAGAATCTATGAATCTATGGAATAATCATAGATTAAAATCTATGAAATATGTATTGAAAAATCTTTGATAGACAATGAATTTTTAAAAAATTAAATTTCATTAGGTACCAATTAATTTATACACGAATTCATTTTTGTTAGAAAAAGCGGGGGCACCGCAAAAAAAAAAAGATAAAGTACCACTCGAAAAACTAAAAACAGAAAGAAAAAAATAAGATTTCTCGACAAAAAAACGTCAATATTATTTTTGTAAAAAAAAATCTGCGTATTTTGATATATCGACTATCAAATTCCGCCCGGTAAATTATGAGATCCAGAAAAAAAGTAGTAAAAAAAAAATACGAAACCAGTACTTGATTTTTTTTCAAAAATGAAGCAAAATTAATAAAGAATTTCTAAAGAATAAAAATTCTATGAAAATATAAAAAAGTATTTCCAAAAGATTTCTAAACGAAAAATTCTATCCTAATTCACCGAAAAAAAAAAATTAATGTGCTGTTGTGATCAATTTTTCTTCCAAACACGCTATTGTACAGAAAAATTTTTTAGTATCGACTCCCACTTATTTTTGAAGACAAACATTTTTCTTGAACATTATATTCCATAAAATACCTTTAAGCTTGGTTTATAAGAGAATTCGATGACGAAATTTCACCGAACTCTCTTACAATTACAAATCAAGCCTTTTAACGATATTTCAGCTCGTTTCAACTATTTTTCTGTTTTTCTTCCAAACTTATATATGCAATATGAGCAAATGTCCAGTATTGTTGCCAATTTAGCTACAGTAATACAAATATACATTTTTAGATAATATACGCTCTATCTATACTTAATCGAAAATCAAATCTATTTATATTCCAAAACTTATTCAGGTGGCATTTTATGGGGTATGATTTATGGGGAAAATATTCACCTTCGAAAATAAAATGGGGTCAATAATGGATGATTTTCGAGGACACGTTTGGAAGAAAAATGAAAGTAATGAATTTGATAAATTTTCAATTCAATTCTTTATTCATTAATTTTTTGTTTTAACATAAGATTTTTGTGAGATACAATTATTGTAATTT
>JAABKK020057759.1:0-36986 GCA_011634745.2 Catotricha subobsoleta
GCCGCCGAAGCCGTATAAAATTCAGCGGCGTACTTGGCGTTGAAAATTTGACCGGCGGCGGCGTGAAATGAAAAAAATCGGCGGCGTTTCCGGCGTGGCGTGGCGGCGCACACGTCTACATACAGATATACCATAAGCGCAATCTATGAATCAAAATTATGACACAGTGATCCTATTAAAAGACAACATATAAACTTTAATTGTTCTTTAATTTTATGGACAGAAAATGTTTAAAAAGAAATTTAGAAAATATTTGAGGGAGTTCGTCGTAAAGAAATCGAAAAAAACCTGTATTTATATGATACCCGAACGTTTGTTTTGTCCTACGAAAATACTCAATAATGCTATTCAAAATTTCTTTCCTCTTTTTACTTTCAAATTAGATGAACTTAAAAAATTGCAGGCAAGACTCTATATGTATGTTGACTTTCAAAAACCTAGTACTTAATATGATTAGATAGATGTACTGGAGTTATTGTTAAATTTATAAGCATTCGTACTATTTAATTTATACTACCACCTTAGAATAAGTATAGAAGTTGTACTTCTTTTATTCAATTCAAGCTTCAAAGCTTTTATAGAAAAAAAATGAAAATGATATATGAGATGAAGGGTCAGACCAAAAACTTTTAAGTTCGAGCCACAAGACAAATGACTTAAAATTCTGCGATCGCATAATACATAAATTTCTTTCAAGTGAAAACTTTGTTTATTGTAATTCATATTTCGAAGTGTGTGCCAACCAACTTTATATAAAATTATACATGGCGGCACGGCACTAATGGATTAAGCATTAAAAACGCTAACTGAATTATTTTGTTTTCAATAATTAAATTGAACGCTTAAATATGCCAAGGTAAGCAGAAAATTCAATTATTATGTATCTTCATTGATATTAATTACATCTATATATTAAAAATTTACAGTATTTTCTAATATAAAGAATGTCTCTTCGCCATGAATAAAAATAATAGTTAATAAAAGAAAAAAAAAGAAAAAAGTAAAAACCTAAACATAAATCACATTCAATATGAAATATTCCAACATTCAGACATTTATCTCAACTTTAAATATATTTTTCTACTTTTGCCTCGGTTTATGGTAACAAACGCCTGCTGTGCACGTTGACAAATGTTCACCACTGTACTGTATTTTTATTTTCAGTGAAGAGAATATAGTAATAAAAACTCATACAGGATGAGTTAGTACTCTGAGGTTGGCGAAGTGTCTGCTACTGCCATTAAAGGAAACAATGTTATCCCATGTGATACATGGATACATTAATTTTTTCTTTTCACAAAAATGATATTTTATGTTTTCGTTTTTTCTATGTGCGCTTGGAAAATATATTGGTTGCAGTATGTTATTTAACTGATGACAGTGGAAAAATGATTTTTGTTTTATTATTTCGTAATGTAAATATGCATGTGGTGCGCCGCCCTAAAATGAATTGTATTTTATGGTCAGAATAGCTTTTCTAAACCACTAATAATAATATTTCTATATGGCTACGATATTATCATCACAAAACTTTTAAGCATGATGAAAGCATTACAAAGTTTGCATTAAATATGATTCAAATATCGTAAATACTATAGAGCAAAATAATAGATTATTATTTATGTTCATTTGCATGTTCATGTTCATATATGTTTCTGATGTTAAACATTAGTTTGTCAAACATTAAACAATGTTACTTACGATATATTTGGAATTGCAAAGAAAAATCGTCTTTTATGCCTCTTCTTATTATATTGGGCAACTTCGTGATGACAGCTGTCTCGAAACATCTCAGTGAAACAAAATACTGTATAGCTTGTGATTTAGTGAGTTTATGATAAATTATGTGTTGAAATTTTTTAAATACTCAAATTTCATATATTTAATGTTAAATTTATTCATTCGTATGCATACGTACCTACAGCTTTTTTGTCGCCACGAAGTGCCTTATAGACCTAAAAGTAGCGATATTCGACTTTTATTTCAAATTCAACCAGGAAATACTTATAAAATGGAAATACTACTCATTATCATGACCGGTTCTCGACGGCGATACAAATTGTCAACCTAAAGACACTTTGCAGACATGAGATACTATACGATAAAAACCACGAAACTCGATAATCAAAATCCTACATATAATTTTCATTAGTGTTAAGAAACTATAAATATTTTATTGGAATCCAATGAGAATTTGTATAAAAGCTTACATTTTTTGGATCGTTTTTCAGGTTTTTCAGCATCCTCCTTTGCTCTAGCTTAGATATGCTAATCACTGTAAATGCTTTCCAATTAAATTAATTAATTATTATTGAATATATATTAGTGCGTCTGTTTATATGTGGAGGAACTAATGAGCTAAGTATACATCAATTTATCGTAATCTTACATTGATTACCAGTACCAATTATGTACTAGCATTATTTATATATTTATACTTTATAAATAAAAAGAAAACTATCAGCTAAACATATTGAACCGCTTTACGAGCAAGTATCAACTTCATACCATCTGAACAGATACAAAATAATAAATTATACAAAATAATAAAACCTTATAACATACACATTAACATAATTTATTAGTTCTATAATTATGGTCTCATGGACATTAAATAGTTTTATATTTAATCGACCGAATATAAATGCTATAAGTTTGTGTATGGTTTTCTGTTTTGTTTTTGTTTCAAATTAAAATAAACAGCAAAGAAGATACATATAATTCCCATTCAACGCAAACAACAACGATTCACAAAATGTTTCACTATCTTTTTATGTTATGATACCGCCTGGTTTTAATCGGTGCAACTCAATTTTATGTCAGACTGTATATCTTCTTAATGGTCAAGTCTTTTTGATAGCGGTGTCGCCGCAAAGACACACATAGTATTAAATTAGTTGCCGACTTAAATCGTATAACTACACTGCGTGTGTACAAACATAAAATCCACAGTAATATTAATTTATATAAAAAAAAAAGAAAAAAAAAATATTTGTTTTGGAATTTATGAGCATTTAGGATATTTTTATATGGATTAATGGTTAATTTGGTGTTGAGAATAATTTATCTTTCTATACTTTTATTTAGTAGGCAAAACGTTATCTTGATATGTTTGGGTTGTTGTCTAAAAGAAAAAAAAACCAAAAACCAAATTATCTAATATATTTTAATTAAAATTTAAATCAAATGGTGTTTTAAAATGCCGTATGGTTTTCTTCAATAATTCAAATGATAAATATATAATAGATTGCGTCATCGATTTTAATTCAAATTTAACTTGTAATTTCCATTAATTCGTCTTTTATCATTTTATTTTTACCATACAATAAATATTTTAGCTAGGACGACATATTACTTAGGTAAATATAATATAACCGATTTATAAAGAGACTTGCTTACTTATATTCAGTTTATACATAGGCCTAAGCGATAACGTATTCTGAAAGCAGTAATCAATAAAAAAGTCATTATTCATCAAAAAAAATTTTGAATAAATATACAAATCGGAACATCAATTTTTCAAAAAATACAAAATAATCCCCAAATAATTAATAATTTATCACGACGCCACACTTTTTTTTTTCATATTTCTCTCGATCCTTAGCTGTGGATATGAATTACAATAAAGAAAAAAAGCGTTGGCTATTGTTTGTGTATACACACAGAAAAATTGTATGTATTGTGTTTATTGATTGCATGATGTGAATCATTTATCATAACCATACAAAAACTCAATCAATCTTCTGACGCCGGCAGTCATTAATTTAGTAGGGTAGAAAAAACATACATTCATTCAAAGTAATGACATAACATGACGTGACCATTTGATGGTTTTCTGTATATTAGTCAAGTCATCTTCCTCTTTTATCCAACCATTTTTTTTTTTTATTTTTCTTTACACCAGAAAATTAATGATGCTTTTGTGAATAAAGAAAGCACTCAGCTTGAAATTAGTCACACATATCAACAAAATAAATTAATATTGTTGAGCAGTTGATATTTGAGAGTATCTTTGTGTTGTTGCATACAGAAAGTTGTACACACACATTTTTATATTCCAAAAATTTTGAATAATATTATTCGATATTCTTGTAAAGCCGACGAATGATCTTTTATTTAGTGTATGATTTCCTTCATATTTTTTTTTATGCCAAATACTCAACATAAATATATAGGATGAATGCAAGCAAATTTCAAATTTAATGATTAAAATTACACCTCCAGCATAAATAATCTAATAAACGTTAATCTTTTCCTATCAATCTAATTTTGTGCGCATCATTTAAACCCTCTTATGGGAAGAAGAATATTGAGGGTGGCTGGTTTTATCGTGCGGCTCTATACTATTTTGTATAGATTATTCGTTTCTAGTGTACCTAGATTTTGTAGGTATGTAATATAATATGTGTGAGCTGTATTCGTATTTTATTTGTTAATGAATATACGGTAAGGTGATGGGGTATCTGGGTGTTTGGATGGGCTGAGTCATGATGATTGATTGCGGAAGTGCAAATTTTTAATGACACTGATTTGTGCTGAAGATTTATTTCAGAGGTTAGACATGTCAGATTTTATGGTTATAATAAATGTTGTCTGATGGAAATGTACTGTAATAACATAATGTTAGTTATCGTCTTTTATTATTAATTTATTAATATATTTTTAACCTTATTTTCTAATTTTTTTTTTATACAACCAACATGACATCATGTTTTTTTAATGCAATTACTAAAATATCAATATTCTTGTCTCAATGATAAATATTTTTCAATTTAAAAATGTTTTCATTTCATTCAAACTGTTACCAATCAAAATTAACTAGAGAATCTGAGATATTAATAAGCATTAGATTTTTTAATAAGTACGACTGTATAAGCAGAGAATTCACCCGCTTATTATTTGACTGAACAAAGAATAAAAGAAAGAAAGAAAGACTACTTTGGATACTTTAGTTTGGAAAAATATTGAATTTTCTAAAAAAAAGTATTATTGAGTTTTTTACCTAAAAAAGTGTAAAATGACACTGTGAGAAAGCGAAAAAATAAAAAGAAAGAAAGAAAACACAAGAAATATACAATTTTAATTAAAATCATCAGAGATCTCACGTCGCCCCTATACCTATATGTGCAATAATTGATCAATAAAAAATGTCTTATCGTATCGAATGAAATTTAATAAATTAGAATATGATATTTCAATCACAAATTACATGTTAAATTTCCCTAAAGGTGGTATAAAATCATTGTCAATGATAAACATAAATTAATAATTCCTCCTAGTTACGATAAATAAAAAAAAATCATGATTTACAAATCAAATTAAACAATATGAACGAATGAGAATAAACTTTCATTTATATCATAATTGGCTCATATAACAGAAATAATACATTACTATGTAATATCGTCATTATAATAGAAACGTATAAAATAGTCTGCAGGACGTAGTCGGCAGTAAATTATATTAAATTGGAGACAAGCTTAACTCACGAAAGTGTTTTTGTTTAAAATATATATGACTTGTCGTTTCTTGGTTAAAATAGTCCTGACAACAAATACATAATACCAAAGCATATATCTGTTTAGACGTTAATCATGCTGAGTTATGTGACATCTTTATATCCTTCTGTCACGTTCATACTTTAGCCTTAGGGGCTTCATTCGTGTAGCGGAAATTTTACTTATCGTAGATGTTTATTTGAACTATGGTATCTAGTTAACAATTGTTGTCTGTTGGCTGACTTGGTGCTTTATGTTTGATTTTTAAAGAAAATTATTACAATAAAGTTACTTTTCCTTTTCCTTTTCCTTCATAGCAAAAATTTGATCGATATAACAAAGCAAATAATGCGGTAGCTAAATGATAAACTTGCAACTAGGAAATTTTATTCTAAACAAGAATAATACTCTATATTGAATACATATTACATATTAATAGTTCTATTAGGGCGGTTTAAATGTGGATAAACTAAAAATGTATTAAAAACATTTAAAAGCTCGCTGCTATCATATTACTATTATGTAAAAATGAAATTATATGCACATTTTCAGATTAATCAAACAATATTTAGTAATCAAAGCGATTACGTGATAAAATTGAGAGATACATTTATAGTTGTAAAAAAAAATCTACTTCATTTTTTTTAAATTTTCTAAAGCATTACCTATTCCATTTACTGTAAGTATATCCACATAATAGTATTTCTCATAAATACGAGCATAGAGCGATAGAACTTTATTAACTATCCGGAAGTTAAACCACCTTAAGTTCTATATAACATGACTTACTTCTTATGATCAAAAAATATAATTCCTATAAGCACAATCTTATCGTAGCTCCTTTATTTTTTGTCGACTCCTGTTGTTATCAAATAGGTATATATTATAGAAGAGTATCCTTCTAAATTTCCTCTAAACTATAATAAAATATCTGAGTGCCTAAAAAACAAGAAAACAAACTATAAAAAAAAATAAAAAAAATTACCTACCCAGAAATATCGAAATTTATGTCAATTACGTCATATTGAAAATTTATGGCTTGGGTCGTCTTTAATATTTTCGCATTATCCTTAATGGGAGCGAATATATGGAAATTGGAACCATTGAACCATCATTTTCAGTCGACCCAAATATATACAGATAGTAGATAAATGTCATTTATTTTCCATTTTACACCGTGTTTATGGGGCAGTAAAAACTGATAGTCTTCTTATAAAAATATGTGATATGGCAAATATGTAGTATTTCCGTTTGAGTGGGGTATGCTTTTTGAAAAGGCATGCATTTACCATATCCTACATATACATATTCTATATCATCAATATGATATTATAATACAGTAAAATCTATTTAAGTGGACAGGCTATGGTCGTTCCCTACACTGAGAGAATTATTTTGTAAATAACCCCTCTTTTTAGTAATAAATACCCCCCTTTATGGATATTTTGGACAGAAAGTAAAATGTACCCATCCAAAAAGTAGATTATATCCAAATGATGGATAAAATTAACCATATAATGAAAGGTATTGCTGGAGAGTTATGACCAAAATAACTAAAATAATTCTCTCCGTGTAAACAAGTTGTTCACTTTGGAGAGGCCCTCAATTAGAAAATATCAAATTTCTTAGTCATAAATTAATATTTATTTTTTTATTATACTCGTAAATCAGAAACAGAACAGAATACCTACATAGTTCATCAAATAAATCACATTTTATCTTCTAATTATAAATAAACCAGATATAAGCCATTGATTTTTTATTTTATCTTTTAACGCGTCAATGACTTCTAAAATTTGCACATAAATATCTATAGAAGGTTAATACATGTGTATTTTAAAATTAAATTTAAGCTTAAAAAAAGTTAATCTTAAGTGAATTTGAAAATATTATGTAAAAAATTCGTTTTTTAAATACACGGTGGTAGTGACAAAGCTACTAAATTATCCAATACTTCACTTAGAGTGGGAGAAATGGACTAATTGATATTATAATCTAATAAATTTTGGGTTGATAGGTTCGTATAAAAGGTCAAAGAATAAGAATTTATACTGAAAAAAGGTTGAAATATTTCCATTGCAACAGTTAATGGACATAAGAAAAACTATTTAGTTAGATAGTGTCCACTAAGAGAGACTTTACTGTATAATAAAATGCTAGAGACATAATATGATATCATATTATGGATATTAAATCATATTACGAACATAACAGAGTACTACCAACCTATCATATTTAATATTATGTTTATTTCTTATTGACAGGGACTGTTGTACATAAATTTCGATTATGTCTGGAAAAAGATGTTAATGTAAAAAGAGAAAATAATTTTTGGGGTTGGATATTACAATGGTTGTATGTTTTCTTTTTTACTTTTTTAAATATATTTTAATGAAAACTTAAAAAAAATCACAAAATATTCTGTGATATAAAATATGTGTTTAGATGAATTATTAATACAACATATTAATTAGCGGATATTTAGGTTGTTTGGCGGTATAACACCTGTGGCTATTTAATATTAGTACATCGATATATAATTAAAATATAATTTTTTCATTTTTTTTTTTTTATATATTAAAATAACTAAAAAATAACAATATTTGTCTTGAATTTAGTTTAAAGAAGTCAGAAAAGAAGGTATTTTTAAAGTATACACAGATGAATCAAACTCTATTAAACATTTATTAAACATATCGCACATCACGTTCATCAGTTCATGATGACCATAATTTGTTCTATACACTACACATTGCGATATAGAAACGGTAGATTACGCAGGCTTCTAGGAATTAACATTTAATAACTGTTGCAAATACGGTGAATGAATGTTGTTATTTACCAAATTAAAGATGAATAAGGTACAAGCGACTTATCTACCCTACGTACTGTTAAGGTTGGCATATAAATTAACAGTAATCTATTTTCATATCTGTATTGACTCGAGGCGATTAATGTGTACTGCATAATATGGATTCCATACAATAGTTGCGTATTCTAATATTGATCTGACATAAGAATAGTAGAGTGATCTTAACACATACGGGTCATCAAATTCTCGAGCTAATCTCATTATAAATTCCAGCATTGACATTATTTATTGACTCCATAAAAACGGACTTAAAGTCAAAAAATATATTTTTGAGTACAGGGAGAAATATTATTATTTGATCAGCTAACTTATTATTTTGTTGTTATTGTTTTTGCTCTTTTAATTATTTTATTTATTTTATGTGTCTGAAAAAATTTATTTTGTTTAGGACATTAACTTCAAAAAACAGGATATAAATTTCAAAAAAGTATTCGAGCTAAAGTTATAGTTACTTTTTAGAGCTTAAGCCACCGCAGGTCGTTTCTTAAATCATGATTTCTGGCTCTATTCTATTCTAAATTGATGTTAAATTGAATTTTGCCACCGCCAGTCTTGAATAAACTTATTATTTATCCTATGAATATGATAAGCGCAAACTAAATAATAACATCTGAACGTTAGCTTAAGCTTTTGAGCATAAATTATAAATTGGGAAACAATAGTAACATCCAATATAATATAATACTGAGAGAGTATTCTCACAGTAGAAGATCGTTTTAACAGCAAATTATATACTCTTTCTGTAAAATATGCATTCATAATTCATATGGTATACCTAATATATGCTTCCAAAAGAATTTTATTATTATTATATAGCTTGTGAGATATATAAAGTATTAAGTATATCTTACAGTGTATATTTTGTAAGAAAGTATACTTTAGAAATTATACACTTGTTCCAATAACTTCCTCCCTTTTTGTATACCTAAATTTACAACTAGATTTCATTTTCACAAATGTTTAACATACCTACTATTTTTTAAATTAGAAATGAACTGATAGTAATTTTGCACATCACAAAAAGTATACTATTTTGATCAAAAATCAACCTTAATTAATTTTTCATAAGTTAGGTATACTCAAGCAATAAAATAGGAAAAAAACATTCTAGCGATTAGGTCCGATAAGAAAAAATTTCTTAATTTGGTCCAAAAGTTGGTAATTTTATCTAGTTTGTCGACTTTGTAGAAAACTATGCTAAAAGGAAATTAAATAAGAGATATTTTCCTAATATTTACCTAAATTAAACTTATAAGTCTATGGACTTTGAAGAATTATGAAAAAATAACTTTGAAGTCGAGATAAAATTTCTTCACAGAGAATGAATTAAAATACGTTTCACTTCTTTAAATGATATAATTAAAAAGTTCCAAAAAATAATTAATTAATTAATTTTCTAAAATATTATTATTTAAAAAGTGCGTTATTATTTTTCGAAGTAATCAAATATACAGAAAAAATTTCAAATCAGCTAAAATTCTAGGCTGCATGATGCGAAAATTTGATTTATATGTTCCATATTTTTATTATCTTTATTACATCATGAGAATATTCCTTTTTTTTTCAGTATAGATATTATAACAAAAAACAAATAAATAAACATGACTTGAATAACTTAATTCGTTACCAACAAAACCAAATAAGAAAATAAAGTACAAAATATTTCGGAAAACTAATAAGTCTCCATTAGGTTCAAATCAGGAAAATAATAGGGGTAATATAATTTAGGCTATTTTGAACCTATTATGAACTAATCAAGACATTTTTTTCTGAATATGAATGATCATTAGGTTGATACTAATGTTCATATTATTGGACAACTTTACTTAATCTGGAACTACTACTTTGTTGCTTGGGTACCTAATAAACAACCTCGTCCGATCTTGGTAAATCATTAATTTATATCCACTTCTAAAGGCAATTGGGAGACATTTATAAATAATATAAAAGTTAGAATAACAAATTTCATTCTCAATTTTCTACCAAATTTCAAATATTTCGATATTCGAAATATAATAATAGAAAACTAAGAAGAAATACAATTTCTGGAATGAAATTAATTCAACATGAAACCGCAAACCCGCTTCTCAAACTTATAAAGAAAAATAGTAATTGATTTTTTTCTTTCTATAAACTGTAATTTATTATTTTCTTTTCATTGAATTACGAGTCAGATAAATAATTCAGTTTTTTTTTTTCTGCTTTATTTTCACTTGACCTTTTATTCGACTGGACAAAGAAAACGATGAAATAAACTATCTTAAAAATCGATCACACTTTTGTGAAAAAGAGAATTTTTCGTTATCTTTTAATAAAGCTATAAAAATTTCTAAATTATTGCATGAAAATAATTAAAATGTCTAAATGTCGGTATTTTGCAACCTTATCTCAGTTTTTATGTACCAGCTTGGCAGATTATTTCCTTTTACTGCAAATTAATGGCACCAAGATGTAATTAATTTTGACAATTGCGTTGAGCTTAAGCTATTTTAAAATATTATAATATACCGAAACTGTTGGCGTTGCCGGATGGATAATAATATTAATATTGTTATATATGTATTAAAGGGATATTATATGCGACGCTGAAAAGCCATTAGTATTTTATAAAATAGGTAGAAATAAAGATATTAGAAAAGCTTGAGAGAAGCGCAAAATGAAATATATGTTTTTACATAAATAAAGTGTGGATACTTGATTTTGCGTCATTATTAACGAGCAAGTAAAATCAAATTTATTTTGATAAATTTTTCTAGCTTCGCATTTCGAAATTAGATTATTTTATGATAGCGAATTAATAATTTGAAAGAGAAAAAAATAATAATTGGAACGTATAAGTCTATTTGCCAACAGTAAAGCTATAATAGAATTAGATTTTAATTTTTATTTGATATACTTCTAATATTAACATAAAATTTTCATGGAACTTAGCTAGCTGATTGCTTAATAAATGTGTGAGATGTACTTGCATGCAATTATGATTAATATAGAACATACATTATAGATACATAATATATAAATAACAATACAAAAAAGTAAGTCTTGCTAACAGTGCAGAAAAACTGACAGAACAATAAAAACAAAAAGAAAAAAAAAACCACACAGCACAAAATGTATTGTCTTTTGTCTTGGATTTTATTATTATTATTTCTTTGCATTTAAGAATTATTTATGTTCCTTACAAATGAGCTCTGTGTGTGGGAGGTATACGTAGAAACGTGTTTTCGACATAAATATATTACTTATATGTTATGTATTATCACGAGTTTTTGTGTATGCAAGTAACAGATAATGTTTTACTAAAAATTAAATATTAACTCGAAGTCATGACAGTGTGTACAACAGCATCGATATACCTAACACTTATTATTGTGATATTTAGCATAAAATACCACCACTAAAATGTACATACAATATTCTACCTACTAATTTATAATATATACATTTTGTAATGCAAACAACATTATTTAATGAACATTCTATACTCGTGCTAAAATTGAATTTTCTTATTTTATGTGCCATTTAACAAAACCATATACTCTTACAATGAATACAATTATTTGTATGGTGCTATTCGGTAAATACTTGTAACTCGTATATAACATATAAGTAGTAAATAGTGACAGAAATCTTTGTAAAACAAATAGCTCGCCAACTTAACTCGAACAACAACTATAAATAAATTTATATTATTGTTTTACTTAAATGGGCTTTACACATTACCACACGGTATGATGGTATGGTTTTTAAGACGGAATCACAGTTGGGTGTCAAAAAATGGAAAAATATGGTTTCACTGAAATATAAATTATAATAAAATGCTAGGCTATATTATATGGCAGTAAAATATAACTGCATTGAAATATTGATATATTAAATTATGAATAAACTCTTATGTCATGCTGAGTAAAACTGAATGTGGTAATAATTTTACTGTTTTATGATTCGTTTTCTTCTTCATATGCATTTGAATATTGCATTCACATAAATTTATTAATGTATACGAGTAACTAAACTATTTTTTTTAAATACTATCTTATAATGGTAGATAATATTATATATTGTGATTTTATGATTAGTTGGGTCGAATGCTATTTAAGTTGTTATGCTTTATGAACATAACAATAAAATATGATGCCTTTAATTTATTTTAAATATTTTTTTTATTATTATTAATATTAAATAATTGCTCTTTTGCGCTTTTTTGTATTAAACTGTTTTGAATCGTTGTATTTTGTCAATGACCTTTTTTTTCGTATTTTTAGATTATCTTTGCACGAAATCGTCTTCTTAAAACAACAGATTGCATTTTTTTCTCGTAAACCTTCGAATAGAAATTTCGATTGTGTGCACCTACCAAGTATTCTAAAGCAGCTACCCAAAACTACCCACTGTGGAGCCAGCCAAATCGACAAAATGAAATTTGGATGTTAATGTTTCTAAATCATTCTCGGTTACCAAACTTTATAAGATTCAAATAAATATTTTAAAAAGCAGGCAAATATTTTAATTTGATAAAAAACACAGAAATATTGGTAAATACTCGCAGTGTCATATTTGCAATATTTAGAATATTATTTGGATTCAAGGTGGGTTCCCCTATTAAAAATACGATATACAAAAGTATACTTTATAAAGTAATAATAATAATAATAATAATAACATACACCACGATTACAGGCTGAGTAATAAAACAGAGTGAAAGTAAAGAAATGGATACTTGAAATTATGTACTCCGAGAATCTCTTTATTTTTTTTTTATAATTTTAAGAACTTTTACATTAAACGAATTAAATAGTTACACTGAAAAGGAAAAGCAGTCAAGTCATACAAAAATATATAAAAAAAAAAACAAGATGAACTACTTATTAAGTTTTAAATGCATGTTTGCTCTAAAGCAATGGTAAAAGGAATTTAAAGATGTTTTGAAATGTTAAATGTTATTACAAAAAAAAAAGAAGAAAAAAACATATTTTACACTTAGTTTAATAATAGTTGTTAACGAGCTAACATGAATTAGCGTTTATTCTTATTCTAATTAATCTCCATTTTCTTATTTTTTTTTTCACATTTCATCGGTACGATCTTCACTTCATCACAAGTAGTTACATTTCAACAATAAATTCATTCCATTGTTATTCCACTTACACTTTCGAAAATTCTACACACCTAATCTAACCAATGTTATGATTATAAGCACAGACATTAAATTGTATAAATAAAATCGTCAATTTATATATGATATATATCATTTTAAACAAATTCAACAACTTAATTTAAATATGAAATATACAAATTTTAATATAATCTCCACAAATGCTTTAATTAAGATATATTTTCATTTTATAAATAATATTTTTTTAAAAAAAAGGTCAAAAAATAACATACCAGAACGATAAAGATAAATTAAAATCTCAATATATCTCAATCATAAGACCATTCAAATTTGTTATGTTTATTGATGTATGCTTCAAAATCTAGCATTTGATTCAATTTATAAAACAGCCACTGTAATTGCTTCATTTATTATATTGAATTGAATTGTTGTGTATATCGCACAGTACATGCTTGCAGTCTGGCAGTCAGCGAGTATATTAAACGCGTAAATGAAAAAAAAAAAAAAAAAAAATGAAAAATGTGTATATATATCGTGGCTTTAAACCAGTTAGTCATGTCTTACTTTAATATGGATATCAATCAACATTAATATTAATATAAATAGGTACAAGTAAGCAATATTTCATTATGTTGTATTTTATAAAAAAAAATATATTTTTTTTCATCTTATTTAGATTTCTAGATAGATATGCATATGGGATTATATTAATAATAGCGGCATATTTTACTTCAAGTAAAAAAAAAAAATTAAAAACTAAAAAGAAAGAAAGAAAGAAATATAATTTATATTAATGTTTCACTTGAATAATGATCATATTTGCAGAAAATGGAGTCACACATATAATAAAACATATCCCAAGCTTGATTATCATCACATAAAACATTATAAAATATCTAAAATATCAGAACCTAGCACACGGCCACAAATATAAAAAAAAAGAAAAAAAGAAAATATAATTTACAGTAAAACATTCGAAATCACATTAAAATTTATTCATTATTATTATTAATATTTCAAATTTGTCATTTCCCACCCGCTGTGTTGAAAATGATGACACATTTTATGATATCATAATATAAAACCTATGTAATTGGTGTCGCCAACGAAAGATATATACACTACTGTGTATAAATGAAAAATTACGCTGCGGGATGAAAACAAATGTTTCTCATATGTATTTCTATAAATTATCTGTAAAATGACATATGGAATAACAAACAATATTGCTATTGAAATAGTAAAGTTTTCGCAATTTAAAAATAACACAATTTTTTTTTTCGTGCATATTGGTAATTTATTATTATTTAGTGAAATTGACAGCAAATATTTTTTGTATACATTTTTTTTTCTGTATTCGGGTTTTTTAAATTTTCATGATTAATTTTCTTGTTGAATTTTACGAATTGCTATGAAGCAACTACACTATCCTAAAATTTATCCACATGTTGAGAGGTAAATAAATACCTTCGCAAGTATTTTATATGTTTTATTAATGCTTAAACGTAATTTAACCGAAAATAACAAATTAGCATTAATAAATAAAACTGTATTATATTCTTCTTAATTGAAAGCACATAATTAAAGGGATGCTTTGTGCGATTAATCTCATTTAAAAGTGTTAGAAATTTTCCAGTTTACATTTTATATCGTTTTTCATCTGGTTATTAATAATTTTATGACTTATCATATCTCATATTTATTATTTTTACACAGTAAATGAATATATAGTGAAGGTATGTAGAAATGTTGCTTCATAAATGATTAATAACTACCAGGAAAGAGGCAAATTAATTAGTATTGCTTGTAAGCATTTGCACAAAAATCGTTTAGCATAATGTTTATAACTTCTCTTTTAATATTTCGTATTATTATTATTATTTTTTTTTTTTTTATTTATTTTATTCAATCTCTTTACATTTTTCATTGTTTGAAATTTTTTGTACATAAATTGTATATATGTGTATGGTGTGTGCGCTGATACTTTTTGGTTGATCGAAACACGCAATTATGTGCTTAACAACATTCATAATTACATATTCATGAAAATTTAAATGTCCAAACCTTGATGTTCTTCTTTTTTCGAGCAATTTATCATAATTATATAAGCGGTAAATATATTATTATATATGCATCAAAAATCTCTTCACAAACTATAAATCATTTTGGCTTGCGGAATTACATTATCTTTCTACATATATTATTATTGTTATATTGTTATTATTATTATCATTATTATTATTATTATTATTATTATTATTATTATTATGATTTTAATAAATGTATTTTTATAGTAGACGGAATTGTTGGACTAAAACACAAAATGTTATTATACCTTTAACTACCTACACACAATATAATCTGCATCAGTCAATAAAATTTAAAAGAATATATAGTACGAGTATCAGTATATACTTATATAAATATAATATGTATACATATATTTATTTATATATATTTAAAAAAGAAAAATTGTATAAAATAAAATATGTGCTGGTATAATTTATGTGGTACATCGCATCCACTCTTATACTCTTGTAAAATTGTGCTGCAAAATACATGTTTTTTATGAAATTAAGACAAGGAGATAAATACGACATAAATCTTTTTTAGCTTGCAGTTTCAACTTTTAAATAAATTATTGTGTTTGAATACTGGCTGGGCTATTCACTGGTTTTATTTTATACATAAAAATGAAAACAGTAAACGAACATTTTCATAATCAGATAATTTTGCTTCTATACTTTATTACGCTGCCATAATTGAGATGGGAGGATTTGCATATAATTTTTTTCCTTTTAGAATATAATGAAATTGGATTAAATTTTTGATTGCCTTTTATTTTTATTTTTTGTTAGTTTCGTTTTTATTTTCAAACAATTTATAATCCTTAAGTTTTTATTTGTGACGGACAATACAAAAAAAAAAAATAGCACGTAGCTATTGTGACTATCTGGTGGAAAAGAAAAATGAATTCTTTAATGGTGTTTTTAATGAGTTATTTAATATTTTATGTAAAATATGACATTCAAATATTTCTGCTTAAATGAATTTTCCGCGTAATTTAGAATTAAAACAATGGCTTTAACAGATTTATTGCTAGACCCAAAAATACTAGCAAAATATGGAAAAAATAACAAAAATTTATATCCCAAATATTAAATATATTGACTCAGAATTAATTAACTTTTTTATTTATTTATTTCAAAATTATTAGAGGTAGGTAAGTAAAGGTAGATAAAATTTTAGATCTCGAAACAATTGTCCAAATTAAATCAATGCCGGATTGCGAACGAGCAACTATAGGTAAAAAGTACTCCTGAAGCAACATCATCTCGGTTTTAAAAATTCTAATGTAATCTTTTATATTTAACAGCGTTATTTGTTTATTTATGCAATAAAGAATATAGATTTTTTAAAATCATTTTGATAGACTCAGGCAAACAAGTACCACAATGAGAGGGGGTTACCATGCCCTCCATTTTAAACGAGGATTTACCCTACCTCGGATTTTGGACAACAAAATAGTGTTTTTTTTCAGATTTTCGAAATTACAGCGTGGCTTTTTTGGCGATTGATTTGTAAAGGTTGTATTTAAAAAGAAACTACAAAATTAATTTTGAATGTAATATATTTAACCCTGTCTGACTTTTTCAAATTTAATTCTACCTGAATTTTTTTCTGTACTTATGTTTTCAGGGTTCGCAAGTACTCGCACCATCTCTAGAGCGAAAAACCATTCAGCGTGCCAACAGTACAATCCGACATTGAATTAAGTTCAGACAATCCCAAAAGTAAATTTCCTTACCAAATATTTTTCAACATTATTACTTTACCACTAAATAATAAATACATTTTGTCGTTTTTATAATACTTACAAAACACATATATTAGGAATAATCTCTCATGATGGTTTTCCTGTTACTGAAAATGTGCAATGCATATAGAAGGTAATAGGGTAATAGTCCTTTATGAACTTACTTTAGTTATGCCGCCCCAACAATATTACTATTTAATCTTTTGCGGTCTTTTTCATGCAAGATTATCTTTCTCTAACCCCCTAAATGTAAACCGCATAACATTATAGTTGGCTTCCATGCTATTATCAGTTATTCAGTTATAAGTTAGTAAGTTTATCTCAATCCACAAATCACTACCCTTACTCTTAGTAATATTAAATACTATTGTTAACGAGGCTTCCTGCTTAATATAAGTCATTAGGAGTTGTCGTGCTTAAATTGTTCTATCAATGTAATTGTTTTTTTTTCCTTTAATTAATTATCATTTTAAGATTAACATTATTTCTTTCGAAATTTACATTATGTGGAAGGTCATCAACATCAATCTCATTGCTTTAAAAGAAAAAAAAATTTTTTTTTTGGTATCATTTTCTATTCAACGTTTTGCTAGCATAATAATAATTTCAAGATGATTTTTACATATTGTACAGCAAATACATAAACTAGTTTAAATCAAAATTCATTTTCCTGTCAAACAGCATATTTATAACTATATTATGTTCATGTTCATGTTTATGTCCTGTCATAGTATGATAAATGGAATAAAACTATTGATGTTATTTGCTATAACTCAGAATTTGGTCATCATTTATCATTTGATATGAAACTAAATGAATGGCACATGTCAAATTTTAAATTTAACTACCGTCCCTGTTTTCATATTATTTAAAAATGGAATACATATAATGGATAATAGTGTTTTAATAATAAAAGCAAAAAATAATAATAAATAAAAGTAAAATGTAAATCCTATCATGATCATTTTATTCAGTTAGAATATTAATAATTATTTTTTAAATTGAAATATAATTTTTTAAAATTTAGAACAGATTATAGGTATTTTGGTGATATAAATTATTCTTTCAATTTTATTAATATTACTTAAGTATTTATAAAAACTAGGTGCCAAAAATAGCGGTCGAAAAAACGAGGGTGGGGAGAGGAGGGGAGGGACAAAAGCGGGCAAATTTTCCCCAATTTTCAAAAGTGCACAAAAAAATTATGAAACCAATACTTCATTTTTTTTTGCCTTATTTTATTTTTAAAATAATTTAAATTGTTATTTAATTGTATTGCGCAGAGTTTTTTCGAGTTTTTGTATCGAAATGAAAGCTAAAGCTAAAGAATATTATACTTAATTTATTAGCAATTTTATGTGCATGCACATGGTATTGTCCTGAATTTTAGTAAACTTAAAATAAATAGTTAAGCAAAACCATATACTCTCAGGTCCAGTGTTAGATACAGATAATTTTTTTTGATGATCTGCATATTTTCTTTAGGTCATGATGACCTTATCTTAAATCAGATCACCTATAAAATCTTGATTTAGATCACGATCTGCAGATCATTTTTCGATCATAGATCCATATCATTTTGTAGCCATTTAACTCAACCCTACAAAATCATTCACATTTAATTTTTTTTTTATTAATTAATAAAGATCAAAAATTGCATAAATCGCATATGCAAATATGCAAGCAATGCAACATAAGCATATTTTAACTAACACAAATATTGTCACCAATATTTGTATTAAAGGTATATTTACCGATACACAAACATATTTATGCTGAGTTTATCATTAAAAACAGTATAAATATGAATTCAAGTTCATTAACAATTAAATCTAAGTCTTACCCAAATAAAGACTGTTCCTGGTAGAATCCTCTTGCAGAAAGAGTTTAGCTACACTCACCATTCATCATTACGTTAAATAAGTATAAAAACTATAAATAAAAGTAGTAAATCTAAAGTATATGAGTTTTAATTTATATAAACCGACCACCGGATCTGCTACAATTTTAAAAATAATATAAATAAAAAATAAATATTAAGAACATATTCTCGTAATATTGATTGACCTCTTTGATATAAAATTTTAATATTCTAAATTATTAAATTAATATATTTTAAATACTATTTTTATTAATATTATTGACAAATAATTATTGAAATTGATTGTAAAGACGATGATAAACTGTAGTTGTAATACACCTATTATATAAAAAAAAACCTTTTTTTTACAACATTAATAGACAAGACATTCCAAGAATTCAGTATTATTTATTCAACGACATCGGTTACTACATCAGTAAGTATATATAGTTAAACTGCGTAAAATAATCTCCGATAATTCTCAGTAAATATTATTCTACTCATAAATCATATTTTTTAAAAGAAAATTATAAGTTCTTGAAAATTTATCAAATAATTAATTCAAAATTTTTAATCTTACAAGTGCCATTATAATAATCACCCTAATGATTTCATATTATACAATAATAAATTTGTGTTCATGTACGCTGTCAAGAAAAATATTAAAACATGACACACACACTCTAACAAAGCCAACATATCAATTATTATTATATTCAAAAATATGTATATATATTTTTGAATGTGAACACATTCAATTTAGATCAACCGGTATTGTACTGGCAGCGGCATTTTTATATAATATTATTGTGATCACTCTGTCAAACTGTCGTTTATTATATGATTAATAGCTTATTAGTGGGGTAACATTGCATGTCATTTATTTCTTGCTTTCATAAAAGATATTATATGTGGTGGTGATATTTCAACAATATATTTTAAATAAGGCCCCAAATAGAAGGTTTTAAAAATACTTACAATGGCAAGTTACTAAAAACAAAAGAAAAATACATAAATTTCATGATGTTATAAAGATTTTTGAATGTCGTTTTGAATTTTTTTTTTTTTATTTTGCCTTAAGATCTTTTATTTTTTAGTGAAGAAAATACTTTCTATTATATTACTATGGTAATTTTAAAACACAATTTATGCAGATTTATTTATTTATGCATGTTAAATATCCTCAAACTGTTGCGATTCTCCTTGTAATGTAGTAGTAATAGTTTTTAAGGTCTAAAGTTTTTTCTATCAAACTATAGAATTTTTTAGAATTATATTATTTAATTCAAATTACATATTATCGTTAGAACATTGTTTAACAATAACACCATTAATTATTTAGCGTAATTAATAAGTTCTATTCTACAATGTTACGTTACATGAATGTTTCTTTAGAAACTTCTTCACAAACGGTCCAAAATTGAATAAAGGATGTTCGGAAATGACGAGCTCAGTTTTGGTTTCTTTTATTTCAAAAACGTAAGTACCTGTGATTACAATAATTTACATTTTTCTAACCCTTTTTAGAAGTATTTAGTCTGGGTGAAAAAAACTATTATAAATGATAGCATTCATCTAGAGTATTCAATAATAATTGATTAATGCGAAATTTTGCAATAAAATATACGAAGTATTAACCTGGACCTGAATTCCGTTGCTATAAATTTTGTTGTGAGTAAGGATATTTGACATAAACTGCATGTATTTTAACTATGTAAAAAAAAGTCACACACAACAAAATTTATAGCGCCGGAATTCAGGTTCTTATTTATTTTCTACAGAAATTAAATTGCATGATTGTTTTTACGATAATGTCTCAATATTGAACACAACTTTCGACGAAGGTATTTTAATTAAATGCTTAAAAAAGGCAACACTGGTTTTAAGTAAGTATTACTTATATGTACATATTTATAAATTTTATTGGGAAGCTGTTTAACTGTCATTTATTTAAGCATAGATTGGAATTGATATGAAAAAAAAGTACATTTAGATAAATTATGTCTAAAACCATAAAACAAGAATATTTTCTGCCAATTATTATTAAACCCATATAATTCAATCAACTAGAAACTAGAATCAATTCAATACATAATTAAAATTGCAATCAAAGCGTGTGCATGTGCAATCTAACGAAACAATTCTTGTCATTCATAAATTTATAACATTATTCATATTTGAAATGGAATTTTCATTTGGTCGTTATGTGTGTCCTGTCCTGTCTTTCGGATATCAATTTAGTAAACCAAATTGCATTTTGTCTGTATGTATTTGATATGCAAATTACTATTAGACGAACATAACATGCACGTAGAGTATACAAGAGAGGCACCCCCAAATAACCTAAAGCCAGGCATGATATGAATATGCGATTAGTTAACCAATAGTGAATAGTGACTGCTATATTTGTTTCAAAAATTTCGAGGCTTATAAATTTAATGAATGCATCTAAACGAAATCAAACGGTATGTGGAGTTTGGAGTAACACTGCGCTAAAAATAAATCTTCATGATAATCATAATCAATGGAATATTAATAATATAGTTAATATTGATGAGACTATGTCTACATTAAAGTTATAAAAATTGATGCGTGCTTAAATTACAAATAATAATTTGTTGTGAAGATTATTATATATTTAGTGGTTCACTCTGTACCACACGTTCTATTATATCATTAATAATATAAATACGATTAAACTAAATGTTAGACTGTCTACTGTATCATTATTTATGTAAAACAGAGACAATACAGATAGCTTGAAAATAATTTAACATATTTAATTGTTAATAACTTGTGACAAGCCTGTTAATTCTTTCGAAATGATATGCAAATGAATTCAATTAAAAATATTGCTTGAAACTAATTCATCATAACAGAATGACGGTTTACAAAGGCAACTAACTGACTTTGATGGATGAAGTTGTTATTTTGCAATTTTCTCTTTCAATTAAATTATATTTCCAACGATACATTATAAACACACAGAACAACAACAACAACAACAACAAAAAATGTATAAATAAAAAATTGAATAATTACACGTTTCTTGATATTAAATTTCATGAAATTATTGTACCGTCTCTTTTAAAGTGACGTGTGTTCGATATATTTTGTGGCACCTTTTAATCGGGGTATTGAAATTTGACTGTTATTGAATAATGTTTTTTTCTTTTTTTTTTGTAAGGTGTTGATTTCAAGTACGTTCAATCAATTTATAAAATGTCTATTTTAAAATCGTCATTTTTATTACTTATACGGGAGCAATTTAGACTAAGATAAATTAATTACAATTTCAGTTATTAACAAGTAATTTTTTTTTAAACATATTTTACTTATTAACATTTTTCAATGGTATTTTATTATAATCAAACATGATGCAATAATACTATATAAGCATTGGCTAACATCCAACATTCAACGCTAATTGAAGTACATTTGAAATCTGTTTTAAATGGCGTTAAATCTTAAAATGTATGCTGATTACTTGAATATGAAGTAAGTATATATATTATATACAGTGCAATTTATAAATTATACATATTCATCGTTTTAGAATATTAAATAAGGAGATTTAAAAGAACACTTGAGACATTTCATCGTTAAAATATGGTACTTAAAATGACATTTTTATGCTCTTTGCCAATGGGATTTAAATGTAATCAAATTAAAATTTTGGGCGTTACTGTTCCGCCCTAGAACATGATTTTCCATCATAAATAATTATCATGTTTCGTTTCGAGTGTACATTATTATAATATATATAGAATATAGTGTAGGTACCAACCTATTATATATGCATGCCATTCGTTCTTAAGAAAAGAAATGCAAATATTACTCATGTATAAAATAAAAAAAATAACTATTTTTGGTAGAGTAGACTTGTAACGTTGAAGTTTATGTCAAAATGAATTTCTGTTCTTTTCTCTACAGATCATAAATTATGATTCGTTTTTTTTTCACATTTTTTTTTTCATTTACAGTCCAATGAGATTAACATCGACGTGACAAGTCGTTCGTTCATATCTATACAAAATTATTTTAACATACTTGAATGACCAACGAAACCAAAAATCAAAAATGTCAGAATTTGTTCTACATAGAAATTTGATATATGACATACGGTAGCTTTATTCTGTCAAATAGATTTTTTATCTGAGTTGTGATATCTCCAACGAAGAATATTTTTTTTAAATATTCTTTTTTGTCTTTTGTGTTCACTGATTATGGCATAAAGTAAAAATTAACTTAACTATGTATATATTACATAAACATACTAATTATCAAAAAACTCTTTGGACAAAATTCAAAATTAAATTTTATAATAATTTTTCATCAGTTTGAACATTTAGAAAATATCCGGAATAAGTAGGTACTTACATCAAATCACTTGAAAACTAATATCTGTTTTCAAATTAATGTGTTATTCAAATTCAAAAAAATACTAAAATATACAAATCTTTAAATTAAAATGCTTTGGTACTGTAGCAATCTATTTACTAAAGAACCAACATAAATTATGATAAATAATTTACGGAGAAACAAGCGAACAACAACAAAAATGTTAAGATATAGGTTCTTTTTTATATGATGTGAAAGAAAAAGAAGAAGAGGAAAAAAAATAAATAAATATATAAATGAGGTCAAAATGCCTCTGTTTGAAGTGAAACATAATCCTCTTATGTCAAGAGCACTTAAATCAGCTACATTTAAGTTTCAATACATGTCCGTTTTGATGATGAGGCCCCTTTGATGCTCTCTCAATCTAAATATTAAGTGATGAATCTCAGAAGAAGAAAAAAATGTATATTCATTATTCATTTAAATGTGTTTATTTTATATAAATATTGTAATAGATTTTCGGTAATATAGGTATTCTGCTGTGTGATGAAGAAGTAACAAAAATTGAATAAAAGTTATTTTTCTTTTTTTTTGATGTGTTTGACAGTTCGAGTTGGGATAAATTTAATCCTTTTATTATTATTTTATTTTAATATAAAAGTTATTCTTTCATTCGTTTGATTGCTTTATGGGAGGCATTACGATGATTGGATTTTTTTTTATGAATTTATCATAATATAATAAATTTTTCATTTTACTTATTTTATTTTAAATATTTTTTTCTTTTTTTTTTTTTCTTTGAAGAGGACTAACGAACACAGAGATAATTTACTTAATATTTGATACGTGGATCTTTTGACTTGTTCCTCAAAGCTTTTTAAATAAAAAAATAGTAAACTATTATTGGAATTATTATTGAGATTAATATTCGATAAATCATAATATAGTTTTTTTTTAAGCGCTTGAAATATATTTTCAGCAATTTATTAGCGATACTCAGAGCTGCGTTTAAGTATTTTGCGCCTCTGGCTTACAAAAAAATCGCGCCTTTTACCCTTAGCTGGAATTTTAAATTCTTGCGTCCTTTACCTTTTTAGCTACTAACTTTCGCGCCCCTTAACTCATAGTTGAAAATTTATTATTTTTACGCTTGTAACATTTTTAAATTTTAATTTAGTGCTTTTTACAAATAAAAGCGTACATATTATTATTATTTTTTGTGCCTCACTTATTTGCGCGCCATTGGCTCTTGCCTATCTTGCTCTGTGGTTATACCGGCCCTGGTGACACTTTCTAAAAATTCCAAGTCAATGGATATTTCAATCAAGTGAAAATCTATATGCCAATAAGTTCATCATAATAAGTTTTAGTAACAAAATTCTAACTGTGGAAATTCTAAAACCAAACTACCGAACCGCAGCAACTTCTATCCAGTCTCACTTTGTGCCAATAATATGAAAATTCAACAAAGCTGTTTTACCACAAGAAGATTATATCATTGCCATGTTGTCGGATCATTTATGCGGGTGTATACAAAATTTATATATTATAATATATAGTCATACCTCATACTCATAGAACATACATTATATGTGTAACGTTTATAGAGTAAGTTAGATAGATACCTAGCTACCAACCTATACTTACCTATGTATCTATTGTATATACCAATACTATGTTTGGGCATAGTTAACTAGACAAGGTATGAGAGTTGGTGAAATTATATAGACTAGCAAGTTAATGAACCAAATAACATTTTGGGTTTTGAGGGTACGATATCAGCGTTTCTAAATTCAATTATGGATAAGTTTTATCATATTATGCTAAAATTAATATCAACTGAGTGGAAAATTCTTCTAGCTATAATTAACCAGCGTAATATTGTAACGAATTTTATACGTAAATACGTTTTTCACATTATTATACACATCTATTAGTATAATATTGTGCAAAGTGTTGACAAATTATGTGAATATGTTAATAGAAGTTATTTTTAAAGCACCAAAAGATTTTCAGAAGATTTCCTAAATCATATTGCCGAATAAATTAACATAATATAAAGTCTTATTTATGTTATTAATATATGAATTGAGAAATCTGCTGATTTAACAAATGGATGTGTGTATATTCTCTGTTTGGATATATTTTCAAATGCACACAACACTTTGTACATATGTATTTATAATTAAAATAAATCTTATAACATTCCTTCAGGCTCAAGGGTTTTGTTTGACCATATTATTAACAATTCAGACAAAATATTTTAGTTATGCCTTTGCCTTTTCTATTCAACAACTAAATCAACAGCTCAAAAGGTATAAAGAGAGAAGGTCTTTTGCCTGTTCATTAGCAACTTTACATGATAAATGAAATTTAGAGGATTTGTTACCAAGCTCCAAACATTTAACATATTAAGCAAAGCAATTAAATTGAAATTATGGCTTTTAAATGCAAATGAGAAATGTTCATTTAAATTTAGTTTTAGTTTTTAGAGATGGAAGTTCGAAATGAGTGGCTGAATTAAATGTTAATATTATAATATCTCTATGAACTTAAATAATATGAAAAAGTTTTATACATTATCACATTCACATATTACTTATGTTAAACCATATATAAAGTATAAAGTGCTTATGTTTATAAAGTTTATCGTTCGCTATCTCTAAAAATATTATATGCCATTATTGGCTTATTAAAAAGTTAAATTTCTGGATAGGAAACTTCATGAACATTTATTATAAATAAACTTCTATTTTTTTCCATATAGGTATTTATATAATATATATATATTAGAGTGGCCCTTATTATTTGGAGATTTTGAAGTTCTTTTACTTAAATGACTCTAGCTCAGTGAAAAATGGACCAAATATCATCATCGATAGCTTTCTAGACGCGTAATAAAATTCTTTATAAACATGTGAATTCAAGATTTTCACCCCCGTTTTTCCCACCCAAAATTTCTTCAAAGTAATAAAACACTTCAACAACATTGCGCACCGGGTTAAACGATCCCAAAAAAAAAATATACAGGAGTTAGCTTTAAGGATATACGGAAAAAAGTAGGAACTAGCACCAGCTAATATCTCACAAATCAAAAAAAAATGTATATTCCTAGTAGATGAGCTACTTTCAAATAGACCTAAGCACATTTTTTGGATTCATGAGGTATAAAATAGGTTTAAATAAAACCTCTAAATGGCGTAATTATAAAAGGAACTTTGAATTTGAAGAGAGTTAGATTTTTTTTAGTACAGATCTGCACTTTTTCATACATTTTTCATTAGATTTTCAAACAAAACTTCATATTCCTAGCGGCACGGTTCGTACGTTTCCCATTCGACTCCATATTTTGCAGATTCCTTTATTGTATCCAAAGGAACAAAATTAGGAGGATCGTCAGTCAAAGTTCCGAAATTTCAAAAATAAGGGCCACTCTAATATAATGTATTATATATATATATATATATATATATATATTTTCTTATCTATATATATAGTTATATATTTTTTATAATACACAATCAATTACAGCACGCAATATTATGTTGTTATAAATCTTATGCAGAAATGTATAAGTTACTATAGCTACCGTCATATAAATATGAAACTATAATATACAGTATATAATATGATTAATAAGCCGCTAATTATTGTTTATATATTATCTTGAAATATGATATCAAAATGCGTGCTAGTGTAATAAAATATACCTTCCATATAACAAAAACGAGAAAAGAAAAAAACACACTGAACTTCTTCTTTTTTTTTAGTTCAAGATGAGCACGCCTATTTGTGCTTATTGTGTTATAAATGACTTTAGTTTTCTATCAGTCAAGAAGAGTGATTGATGGTAGCAGATGGAAGGAATACGTGAGATGTTTTACTATATGTGTATCTTTTATACAGATATACACATAATATTATGCTTACATATTATGTATAGATAATAATATCCAATCTATATCATATCTATACTTACATATAAAAGAAAACAGAAAAATAATAAAATACAACACGAACCAACATCCGTGGTAAATGTTTAGTTTCGTAAAAGATTAATTACGGAAATTTCTCATTCAGCTACTTCTAGACAGTTATATTGGTTTATTTAACACTTTTTACAAAGTGTAAAACGACATTACACTCTTGAGTCTAGATGTTTAGTTTTCTAAAGTTACTGCTTCTCCTTGTATTATTTATGTAATAATATATGGCTTTTGAACATGTTTGGACAAATTGGTAAAATTTGTTTTCTTTTAAATAAATTGGGTTGTGGAAAATCGTGTAAATTTAACTATATGACTATTCCCTTCTTTTTTTCCGTATATACGAAGGTAGTTACATAATAAATCTTTAGCAAACAAGCTGAATGGAAAGTTGATTTTTCACATAGGAATAAGATGAAACGAACCAAATTTCAATTTTTATTACAAAACACATTTTTATTAAAATTCTTACAAAACAATTTTATATTGTGTTCATTTCATTATTATTCAATATCCATGTTAACATTGTTGCTGTGCTATTTGATTTAAAAAGCGTTCTTTCAGAAACAATGTTTCTATGAAATATCTTCCATTTTCCACAAATCATATCTCGAATATTTTAATATCAATTTATATATGTATTCGTATCCCTATAAAATACTTGAATTATGTCAATAACTTGTACAAAGCTTACGGATATAGACATGTCATACGACATGATGAATAAGACCGCTACAAGTCATTAATACATGTCACTAGGTCTATTGAGCCTGTCAATCAATAGTCTACTGTTTAAAAAGTTCTTTTTTTTATTATACCTATATAATATATATGCGGCGATGCCTATTGACAGAGCCTATAATAGATATAACACCTAAATTTACATGATAAGTTGTTTAATATTGGGTAATATATAATGCGAAGCATAATAAATTATAATTACTTTAATGTTTATTCTGTATTTATAGATCCTATAATATTTTACAGGAGCTACAATTAACTATTATATTTCAGATATACGTCAGACATAGCAAAGAATATAGATATTCTTGTATACATATTCTTTGGACATAGTATGAATATTTTAGCCTATTTTTTTTAGAAAATATAGCAGATACATTTTTCGCGTCAATAGAAAAGGTGTTGAAAGGAGAAGGACTGATAATTTTATATATTCGAAATGGACTAAAAGTGGTCAAGAGGTATATCGATAATATTTTATGGACAAATTAGCTCCACTGTAACAATAACGCGAGAATATATCAACATTTTCTGAACTGCCTTTCGTTGACATGGTTATAAAAATACCTTTCATTTGAAAAGATTTATGCTTTCCATTTAAAATATTTTTAGACCATTTCAAATACATTTGATTATTAGCTCTTCTATGTTTTTTACAACTTTCCTATCGACTTCAAGAACGTATTTGTTATATTTGTATAAATTAAGAGAAGTTAAAAATTTGCAATAATTTACTTGACGTCCTACAAACTTTTTTGAAATATATTTTAAAAAAATATGTATTTAAATGTTCAAAAGCTATTAGCGAAATCGATTAGTAATGACAATTAAAATATAGTATAGATGATAACATAAGTGTTTGCTATTTATTTATTTCAAAACAAAATCATAAATTTCTATAAAATCATTACCATCAATTTTCTATAAACTCACACAAAAATAAAGTTACAAATGATATACACGTTAAGCCGTTTACCACCCAATCTTCCTGTTTGCAGGTTTCCGTTTCCTGTACAGATTTGTGTGACTTCTAAAGACTAATGATCAGGGGTCGTCCAGTCGACAAGGTGAAATTGATGTCTCTCTATGGTTGTGACATAGGGCGCAAAAAGGGAAACTTTGTCGTTGTATTATATAAAATAGAATAATATAATATAGTTTGTGTGGATGACATTTTACTAGTAAAACCATCGCATTATAAAAGGTACTTGAATGTATGTTGAATTCAATATCAATATGATATTCATGGAGAATTATTACTGTGAAATAAATAAGTCACATTTCTTTTTTCTCTTCTTTTTGTTTTTACTGTAAATAGAAATGTAATATTTAATTTGAATATATATACCTACATATTGATTTTATCCTTTTAATGAAAATTATTACATAAATTATATAGAACAATAATTTTACACGTAAAACGAATGGATATTAAATAAATATACCAACATTTATTTATAAATAATGTATAATTGTTTAAGCGCTGATGGCAAAATACCGCAGCAAGTCAGCAACTCCATTCTATCCATATATCCATATAAAAGCGATAATATATTTACGTTACGTTTATAATTTCCTTCCAACCTACCTGTCGTATATATTCTACCACTACCATTTCATTCCATTATGTATATATTTTCAAGTTAATTATGTTTATCTATATTCTTTATGTACCTGGCAATCAACGTGAATGAAAATGTGAAATGACATATAATTTATACTTACGAGACAAGGGCTCTATGTAATTTATAATTTGATAGATGGTTGTTTACCACGAGATGGCAGACCACTTATTATTGCTCACGCTAAAAAAGATGAATAAATATGTCGGTGCATTTTAACGCCCTGAAATCACGAAATGTACATATATTTTATAATATCTGTTTATACATCGTAAAATACGTTTATGTTATAATTTGTATCCAGTGGTTTTAAATTATTTTGTTTTTTTTTTCTTTTTGTTTCTCATTAATTGTTTAAATAAATTAGTAATGTGCTTTTAATTTTTGTTATTAATAGATGTTAGAGTTTCAATGAACATTAATTTCACACACATAGTATTTATATGCTAGCCAATATCCATATATCAGCAAAACAAAATATTTATCGAACAGTTTAACAATATCTGTTATGATATTAATGATTGATTCAACAGTCTTTAACATCGTTTTATTTATTGAAGTTTTGATGTTAAATCGCCTGGAAGAAAACGCATAACCTACACAGAACAGACAGTGTATTAAAATTTATGTATAAATAAATGATTAATATGTCTCGTAAAAAACGTTCAATGCATTATGAGGTATAGCGTGTTTGAAATATAATTCTTTCTACTTTTTTATGTCCTAAATTTCTACTTTTGCTTTTTTTTAATTAAACCTTCAGCAAACCATACCCATTCTAATTTAAAAATCATTTGTCATCAAAGTGCCAAAGTGCAAAGAGGAAAATAAATAAATAAAAAAAAAAAATATTGAAACAAATGCTATTCTCTGGTAGTTTTTTATATAATCTGTGCCAAAAGATCCGACAGATGGTACAACCTAGCCATCTCTGATCTGATTGTAGGTATATTATATTATCATGTATATTGAATTGTACGTACAACATACATATAGCTGTCTTGGGGATTGGGGAACTAAATCAGGTCTCATAAATCACCTTCTGACATTGCGATAAGGGTTGTGTAATAGAAGAACAGACCTTTTGAATAAATTGTTTGGGTTAAAAAAAATTTTTTTTAGAATATCCACGAAAAATGTATGTGTTATTAAAATTATATTTTTCATATTTTTGTTTTTATTTTGGAAAATTGTTTAAATTCAATTATTTTTCGAAATAATAAACTTTCACAACCCTAAAAAAGTACGTAAATCAGCGAGTCTGGTACGTGGGATAACAGTTTGGGTGGGTATCATGCCTTCACCGCTTTAAGGCGGATACGGAAATCATTCATCATTGTGGTGTTCTTTACTGTGCCATCTAACGACCGATCGCATGACTGGAGAATGGAATCTGCAATCGACTACCCAAATGTGCCGAGAGGAGAAAAAAAAACTCTAAAAAGAGCTTTGATTAAGTGTCGGTGTTATAAGGCAATAACATAAGATGAAAGATGTTAGTTTAAGAAGATTTGTTACTTTTGGATAATTTATATCGGAAATATGGATAGCAATATTGGATTTTGGTTTTAAATAGTGATAAATAGTATGATGTAAAATGTATTTTGGTATTAATTTGATATGTGTTGCGCATTATGAAAAATAAATTATTATCCTTTTATAATGAAATATGAAAGGGAATTTCATTTTGCATTTATTTATTTGGTTATTATCATAAAGGGTTTAAAATAATTTCATTTTATCATTTTATGGTTGTTAGCCGTACATGGTTGACTTAAATTAATAAATTTTATAGCAGTACTCACAGGCTTGTGAATCTACACTTTGTGTGGAATTTTTACTTAATGCAATTTAAGACCAGCATGGATGGGTTAAAATTTAGCACATCCGCATATTGATGTACTGTTCTATGAATAAATAAATAAATAATAAAAATATCAAGCTCAAATACGCACTAGTAACATAAAAATACAATATGAAACATATAAAAAAATAGGGTGTGAAAGACATTTTTATACCTAAAAAATAAATTGAAGAGAACAATTGGATAATTCTAGCTCTGAGCTCCTGTGTTTTTAAAAAATCTAACATCATATTTGACAGTTCAAATGTTTAATTGTAGATAAAATGTATAAAAATATGACGACCAAAACAAAATATTGCATAAATCAAAATAAAAAAGAACCAATTAATTTTTGGTCTCATTCATAAATGCCATCCATGATAAAATACCTTTAATTCATTTTTCGTTGAGAATGGAATCTGCAAGCGACAGTTCCGACTATTCACATTGGTTCTTTTATACATATGAAAATCACACTACCAAGCATTTGGTTCTTTACCAGACAGAATCCCCCTTTCCTTGGGTTATTACTTACCTATAACATCTATATTCTATATATATTTCCTAATTCATGTTTATGTTGTATGTCGTTTGGTTAGGTGCTGCCATACATAATTCTTTCTCCATCGGAAAATATTGAACTTTTGTTATGGAGAGCAGCTATAAAAAGGCTCGTATGTGCTATATTTTATATGACTTTAACTTCTATCGCGATATGCCAATAAATCGTTTTCAGTTTTACAGATGTCATACGAAACGACTACTTTTCTGCGCACATAATGGTTATTGCTTCTGGCTAGGCCAATGTGATATTCAAAATGATATATTACTGTAATATGTACCTTTGAAGCCTGCTGCTCTCAGACTAGACTAAAAGTATAAAAAAAAAGTAATACTTTTACTACGAACTAAAGCATTTTTGGATATGATATAAAAAATGATGTAACAAGAAAATGTATTCGACAGAGTTACATATGTACGGAAACCAATATGAATTTTATAGTTTTGTGAGCGCCGTATATAGTTGGAGTAGAAAGGAGAAAAAATTTGAAGGAATATAATAATCACTATTACTTTTGCTCGATTTTACTCCTGTTAACGACTTCTTAACAATATATAAAAATATGTAAAATAATTTTGCACATGGATTTTATCTGCTATATCTGAAATCCACCTAAATTTGAAATAACCAACATTCAGTAAATGTGTTACACAACTGAGACAATAGAGACAATAGAAATATTAGAGACATTAGAACCATAGATTAATCTATGTTAGAACAGTACCGATTATTTGACTATTTATATAGGATGTATTCATGTATATTAGCACTAATAATAAATGCAACAAAATATTGATACGAGACCCGATACTATATTAAGTAAAACAAATATTTATAGAAAGCTGTTTTCATAAGTTACGCTGTTTTCCATATATGATTAACATATTAGGTATGTACTCAGATTTTTTTGAATTTAATTAATATATCAACTCATATCCTATTTAAAAATTATTGTCAATGATTTCATTGTATGGAATAAATAATTGTGGCACATAAAACCGAAATTTTGAATCTTCATTGACGATTTCTGCAAATAGTTTACAAATTTTGTCTGAAGGTCCCTTGTCGCCCCCAAATAGCACCAATTCAAAAATATTTTGTAGAAAATCACCATTTGAACGATGAGTTAGAGGCTAAAAAGAGTAAAAATTTAGAAACGATACATTCTCCGGCCCCTACATGACCGATTTTTAATAAACAGGAAATAACTTGGAAACTACTTTGGACTTTCGTGGAAAAAAGGTCAACCGAAAAAAAAGATGCTTGAGCATCGAAGCCTATTAACAGGAGATTAAGCATTAAAAAAAACAGTTCTTTCTGAGAGTTGAAAAATTGATTTCAGTACTCAAAAATTTTGTTTCCCGTGATTTTGTTTGGATTTTATTTTAAATGGTTTTATTTTACGCAAATTACAACAAAATTCTGCGATAATATTTAGTTAAGATAAAAGGCAAGCTATACATATGAAAATAAATATATATATGTATATTAGACCAACCCGAATTTTTTCTTAACGGACCTCTGGTGAATACTGTTTTTCATACAGTTCTAAGCATTTTGTAGAAGAAACCATGGGTCGAAATTGTACCGTTGATTTTCCCAAGCCAGTTGATGTTTCAAAATCGCCCAAAATTGATGCCATCACATACATAAAAGTTAGGTGTTTTGAATTTTTGATTTCGAACATGTCTGATAGACAATTTAAAAAGCTTTCCATTGTTACAAAGTTTGGCTTATTTTGCATAAGATTTGCCTGAAATTTGACTACTTCAGTGAAGTCTTCCACTATAATTTCATAAAAAATTCTATATTACAGTATCCCAAATTTTTTCTCAAAGTAGGGGACAATAGTTTCTAAATGTATTCGGAGTCGCTGATGACGAATATCACCTGCTCTGATTGCCGAGATTTTGCTATAAATGTGATCGTTAGGCTGGTGGCTTATCCTTTAGCTCAAAACTTAAGCAGTTGTAGTTTATCTACACACCATTTGAAAGATAATAAAATTACGCAAATTTTGGTACCAGTTTCATTAAAATTGGTTAAAAGCCGTTTACTCGCAGTGCTAGAGAAAAGTGAAGACATTGGGGTAATTTTTTTAACTTTAGAATTTTGTATCTATAAAATTAGCAAAATTATACACATTTTCTTTAGTAATAAGAATATGCAGCTACATCTATTACGAATATTCTAAGCTATTCCTGAACAAAATCGGACAAAAGTTGCATAAACAGGGTGGAAAATAAGATGAGCAAAATCGCCCGATTTGTGTCTGAACGGATGCCTATATCAAAACTTCCATACTTTTTTAATTTGTTGTGATGCTTAAAATTGTTGGGTATGCTCTTGGAATTTTTGAGTATGCTCAGCATCAATTGCATCTATGGACGTTACGGCCCTGCACACTACACGCTGAATGTTTAAATTTTCTGCTTCCGCTTGTATCAATTGTTAAAATTATATATAAAAAATTATCTCTACAGTTCACACATGAAATTCTTGACATTGGTTAACAATTTGTTAACAATATAGTGGTTTCGAAATGTTAGTGTGATGTAATGTGATAGTGTTCAATAATGCTATTTAATTATTTTGAGTTTGTTACTAGAAATCTACTCGGAAAAGAAACTTTTATTAAATATAGTTAGGGAAATAGGGACTGGGACATTAATAGTGCACTTTTACAAAAATGCATAAAAATTTGTTTCCCGCTAAGGCGCTGTTCATAAATTACGTAACGCTTTTGGGGGGGAGGGGGTTTGGTGTTGTGTTACGCTTCATATAAAAGAAAAAAAAACTTCATATAAAAAATGTTACGATGGGGGAGGGGGGGGTGTATAAAACAGACCAAAATCGCGTTACGTAATATCGCCTAAAGTGAAAAAATCTGAATCCAATTCGTTTGACAGATCGGAAAATGTTGACCCATTAATTGGTGGGAAGGTTAAGGGGGGGGGTGAAAATTTCGGTTTGTCAAGCGAATTAAATTTAGATTTTTTTTTAATTTAGCAAATTTTCATGCTTTTATGTAAAAGCGCACTATTAGGGTCAAATTGTGGTCATATTTCCCTAACTATATAATATATATATACATAATTTTCAGTTTAATGGTTTGCACTAATTATTTTAAATTCTATTTTACTTTTTTCCAAGTGTTAAATAAAAAATACTGGAAATATTCTTATTCTTAATTATCACTAAGTGTCTTAAATAGCACACAAATAGAATTTCATTTTCCAACAAAAATTTACCATCCAATTTTCTAAACATACACAACATATCAGAACATATTTCCCTTTATAATAATAATAATAATAAAAAGTTATAATATATGCTATCGTATGATTTGACCAGCTTGTATGTACCTAAGCCCAGCCATTTTAAAACATTATAGTAAATTTAATGGAAACATGCTATAGTAGCCTATTGCATTACCCTTCCTAGTCCTGCTTATATTTCCTTTTGCTCCATTATAAGCAAACGATTTGTATTCACACGGCCTTTTGAACCCATTACAAGTCATAATCTTAAAAACTTGCGAATAAAGCTTTTCGCTTTAATGGCTCAATAAGCAATTGAGGTCGTCGGTTAGTAAAATTTAAAATCGTTTTCGCTATCAAAATATATGTCTAAGCATGGTGCATGTTAGCATAACTGTATTTATAATAAAAATCATAGTAAAAATTGAAATGCACAGTGATGCACCATCTAAAATTAACTACTAAAAATCGATTTAGCAATTTTTCTGATTTTTCATTTCTCGTTTATGTGGATTGAACATTTTACAAAAAGAAAATCTATTCTGTTAACCGTTAGGGGAAAGCATCTTATATTTACTTTTTAGTTGTCGCACATAAATGCAACAAATTTTATCAAATTGAAAGCATCAACGTTGCTTATAACATTTTCTCTCTTTCTATAAAAAGGAATTCATATAAACTTTTATTTGTCCTTAGACACAAATACACAGTAACGACATTACGAGGTAAAAGCATAACGATTTACGACTCCGTTAAACCAGAAATAATGTTTATTAACCCAGAATACGTTCTATTGTATTATTGTGATTTTGAACTCGAAATCCAAAATGCAATAAAGAATGAAACTTAATGGTGATGTATGGGGAGCCACACAGATACCAATTTAGTGGATTATTTCGAAGTAAATTTAAATTTGCATGTTTATTACCGCAGGTTGAGTTCTATTTATTATGTATGGGGCAAAAGGTTTCTTATTATTCACATATTTTGTTTATTGTTGGCAAATATCTATTTAGTAACAAAAAAAATATAATTTATTACAGCGTTTAATATATTTAAATTCGTAACTGTTCAGGTTTTTATAAATGATACAGTATTGTATAAAAACAGTTGGTGCACTCTGTTGGACCAAATCCACTTAGTAATTTATTTATTCAATATTTTAAATTTCAAGCTTCTGAATCAGGCTGGTTTCTCCTGGTTTCCGGATCAAATGGTATTGTCAGGCTCACTGATAATATTTTCTTCCATTATTTATTGTCACTGTTTGAAAGTCGGTACTTTCCTGGCTTGTTGTACATGAAGAAAATTTATATCGTATTTGATGAATTCATCATTTATCTTAACTACCTAATCAGAACGTAATTATATTTATTATAATAATATTTATTTGTTACCCCCCCCTGAGATTTGAAAAAAATCTTACCCTCTGTCGATTTTGCCGAAAATAGTATCTTTTTTCAGGTT